>OX457088.1:20492209-20658223 GCA_949752835.1 Empis stercorea
CAGTTACAAAATGTTTGGATAACATTTTTTAGTTTATAGTATTTATGTGCTCTCGGATTATTATTCTAATTATATAATCGAATTCATTAAATGATAAAGTAATTTGTCTCAAAGTTTTATCTAATGATAAATTAATCTATTTCAAAACATTTTTTAATATAATTACAGATATTTTATTTTTTTTTGCTATTATTTATATTGACTCCATTACTATTATAAAAAAAAAATGTGCTAATTAATTATTTTCTTTGGATAACTTAATACAATTATAATTCCTAATAAATCATTTCAAATGGAGGAATTGAACCATATTAATTCTACCTAATGATTATATTTTCCGATCATTATTTCACTGAATGTCCAAAGATAATTGATTTTTTTTTTTTAAATTATATATATTTAAATAAATCCTTATCAGCGAAATGACAGACTAATGAATTTAATATGTAAATTTTATTATATTTATAATCAAATGTAGTCAAATCTCTAACACATTTATAAATCTATTTACTATTTAATAACAAAAAGTGTTTAGTTTCGTATATGTGCATTTAATTCTTAATAAAAGAAAAATCATTTCAAATCCTTATGAGAAAAAGCAGCGAGTTTAAAAAAAAAATACTCGTTAAACAAAATGCCGACAAAATTCATTCTATAAAAAAAAAAATATAGTTTTAAAAGTAATTAAAAGCATATAGTGTACAACACTTTATATTTTTACTCCTTTTCCATTTTCATCCTACACACCAACGAGGAAAGAAGATAATATTTTTTTTGCGTTATCCTAGAAAAGGATATGATTGTTAAACGCTCACTATACACCAACAATCAAAAAAAAATGCATCGTAAAGTTAAAAAATAAAAAAAAAAATATTGAATGAAAACTTTTCACAACTTATTTGCTAGCTGCAATTTTTTCTGTTGAACAGATTCATTATTTTTTATGTAGTATAGTGTGTATGGGTATATATAGAGAAAAAGGATGTTCATTGTTACGAAATCTATGGCTAAATCAGAATAGGAAATGAAAAATTATTAAATATCATTTAAATTTTATTATTAATGTTTCCATTATACAATATCTTTTTTTTTTTTGCTTTTCGCCTTAATGTCATTTACCTCGAACGCGAGTATTTTTTTTTTCTTTTTAGGTCAATAGGAAAAATTATGTTCTGGTATATTAATTGAAATGGATACTGGCGGGTGGGATATAGGGTAGGAGTTATAATTTTTATTTTTGTATTAAATGAAGAATTTCATTTTAAAAAAAAAAATGGAATAAAAAACTTTTAATATATATTTTTTTGTATCCGTAATCATTTTAATTTATATATGTAAACTGGTACTTTGATTTTTCTCTTTGCTTGGTTTTTTTTTTGTGTTTTTGAAATAAAAATAAATAAATTTAATTTAACGACTGAAATCATTTTACTTTAATAAAAAGAAATATTTCTCCTTTTAAAGGATACGAACCAGAACATTAAAGAGATTTTATATTTTCTATATACGAGTATGTATAAAGGAATTGGGGATTTAGTTTATATTATTAATAAATCTTTTGGACATTTATTAGAATTGGAGAAAAAATTGGTATATAGAATTTTATAGATAGATATGAACAAATATTTTTATTAAATAAATTATTCATTTGTAATAAGTTCAGTGATTTTTAAATTTTTCAAATATTAAAACGAATAAAATAAAGTATATCGTTAGAAGAGTAGCATTACATTAGCGATGTGCATCAGCAGAAGCTTATACGTCGAATATAAATGAAACTAAACCAATCTAGCATATACAGATTGACAAAATTAATCATACATAAGGTTAGTGATTCTTTTATGCACCAAGGATACTAGCTTAGTTTGTGCAACCATATAAAATATTGAGTTTTATTTAATTAAAGATATTATTCATTATTTACGGTATACAGAATATCATTTTCATTTTTGGAGACAAAGATTTTTCGGAATTTTAGGTCCAATTGCAATGAAATGTGAAATACTAAATTTCCAATATCATTTTTTTCTGTTGACGCTAAAGGAATATAAATTTCAAAATTCAATTCTTATAATTCAAATTGTTCCTTTCTCAAGATAAATTTAAGTTTTCACGAAATAAATTCATCCTTTTTCAAATCATTGTCTGTGTTTTTGGCAAAATAAAAAATTACCTTCTAAAATATAAAATCTGTAATAAAATTTATTTTAATTAAATTCATATTTTTTTTTTATTAAATCTTCTAGCCAAAATTTTCCTTTTTTCATAAAAATTAACAATTAATAATTACGAAATTAATTTATTCTCACAATTTCACTTCTCATATTAAAACTAATCCTTTAAAATATAAACAAAAAAAAATTTGTTTTACTAAATGAAATGTTTTTTTCTGTTCTGTGCTGATGTTGTGTTGACTTTAAGCACAATTAAGATTTCTGGTCACGTATTAACACAGTATTGCGAGCTATTACTTGGGTGTTTCTTATTTTTGTACAAAAGAAAATAGAAATTCTGTTATAAAGTTTGTATAAAAAATTCAGAGTTTTTATAAAATTATTTGTCTTAACCGAAATATAATGTAAAGGAAACCTACAGAATGTAATAACTAACTATATAGATAAAAATTGTATATAATTCATTTTCGGTTAGCTGTCACGCAAAAAATAAGATTTAGCACCTGCCCTCAAGGTAAAAGAAAATTAAGAAATTTATGTCTTCATCATTTTAGGTTTTCTTTTTGTAAATGACATGACACACACACATATATATATATATATATATATTTATAAGTTACCTTAATTAAATTATTAATTAAAATAATGATTTAGATTTTAGAATTTGGGAATATAAAATTTAAATTTAAACTTGGAAATTTAAAATTAACTTTATAAATTTAATTTCTAATAATTTCTATTTTAATTTTTTTTATATAATTTAGAATTTTTGACGTGCAGTGTATTATACCTGACTTGTACACTACATGTTGTATACATTCTTTCGGTCATGGCTAAGTTTGGGACGAATGTTTAAGATGGGATGAGAATACAAATATAATAAAAAACAGCAATTT
This sequence comes from Empis stercorea, assembly GCA_949752835.1. Classification (NCBI taxonomy): domain Eukaryota; kingdom Metazoa; phylum Arthropoda; class Insecta; order Diptera; family Empididae; genus Empis; species Empis stercorea. Next base: position 20,495,280 of record OX457088.1, read on the forward strand.
ATTTTTAAAAACGGATTTAATTCAGTAAAGTGTCAATTGTTTATTAATAAATCCTTTTTCTTCTCCTTAAAAGCTAACATAAGATATAACAGTGTATATTATTTGCTTGCACTTTCTACATCTACAGGTAGCAAACGCTGAAATCACATAAAAATAATGGAATAGAATAGATTTATATAGCACTAAACTAAATATGATTCAAATATGAAGTAGAATATGAAGTAGAACCAAATGAAACATAGATTCATTTTAATAAACTGATTAATTTAAAAAAAATTAGCAATAATATTTAAACCAAAACTAAGGATATTATTAATTTTCCATCAATTTTCTTATTTAAATATAGAAAGTCTAAGAGTAGTCTTTGAAATAAAATTCTTCCTTCTAAAAGCATTTAAATATTTATAAATAATATTCCAATCAGTGTGAAAGAATTATGCAAAACTATTTGATCTACTAAATTATTGCAGATTTTATCATCTACTTTATTTTTATGGTATCATTTTACAAAAGAAGAGAAATAAATTATATTTTATTTAAATAGTTGATCTTCATAAAATGATAATAAAAAAAAAACACATCTAACGCTGTCAGAAACTCTTAAAAATCCATTAAAATATGCAATTGTCATCATTTCATATTCTAACCATTTTTTTTTTCTGTGTGTGGACGAAACCACAAATTTAAAAAAAAAATAAAACAAGAAATTTTTTTTTTATAAATATATTCTAAAATAATTCAAAACCATCAATCCATTTTATCTTCTTCATTACGAAAATAAATTCATCCATTTTCTATAATAAAAAATCATATATTTATTCTCGAATTCGTTATCTAAATTGAATTGATTGATTTCATCACAATAATTTATTACGTATTGAAGTCCATTTTCAATCCTCTATATTTCTGTCTATATTATAACTGAGATGTATATATGTATATACATATATAAATTCTCCATTATCCTTTCAAAATAATATATCTAAATAGGTTAATTTAAGTGTATGCAAGTTTTTTTTTTCCTACTATTTTTTTGGGGTAAATACAGCATATTCGAACTATAGTACAGTAGTTTCATAATTGATGGGCATTTTCGGTCGAAGTTTTATTTTTTTTATACTCGAGTCTGCGTTAGCATTCATTGAAATTATACAAATATGATACATTCTCGACAGTAGAATTAAATGATCGTAATAAAGGATTTCGATTTATTATCTTTAAACAAGGCGTCCTCTCCTAATATCCCAATTTGAAGATTAATTATTTTTTTTAACGTTTGGTGTACTAGAAATTAATTATGTAAATTTACTATGTTAAATAATTGTAAATTTAAACAGACCGACGAACATAAAAGCATCAATATGTAAAGGATTTTTTTAAAACTATAAAAAGGATATACACTATATACATTTTATTTAGGTCCAGCCTCAGTTTTTTGGTTTACTTTTGCAAAAGGAAAATTCTTTTTTCATCACTATAATACTATCCGTTTTTTTTTTCTGATATCCATCAAAAGCAAAAAAAAAAAAAAAGGACGAATTGGTACACTTTATTTATACAATTTTTATTCTGACAAGAAGGAAAAAAAGAGACTAAAATGAAGCAAAAAAAATGTATATGTATATGCACAGACAACGTTGCTCATCAGAGAAAACTCTTCTTTATATATTGGAGATTGATGAATTGTGATAAAAGCAATTTATTAAGGTCCTTTATAAATATCACTGTATATATAGCTATAATGCTATATTTTTTTTTTCTTTATCCTCTAAATATTTAAACATAAGAAACGGATCTGATTATATCGGGAAATTTATTTATAAGGATAAGGATATATACACAATACTATAAGACTAATACTACTAACTGCTGCTAAGCTCATTTTATGTTTCATTGATTCTCATCAGAGCTTTCAATTATTTGAATTAAAAAAAAAAAATTGTTGTTATTTTTTTTGCCTTTCAATATTTGTTCAGGAAAATGCAAAGAAAAAAAAGCGGTGGTGTCCTTAATGTGGCGGACAAGTGAAATGGAAAAATTGACACGTTTAAAGAAATTGAAATTTTTTTTTTTGTATATGGATATATGTATGTATGTATGTATATGTTTGGATATTTTAAATAGAAAATTAAATTTGTATAAATTGCCGAGGATTACTTTATTATTTTTATTAATAAAAACGAAAATGAAGGCAAATCATTGTTTTTTTTTTCGGAAAAGGAACACCATAAAAATAATATGACTAAAAAATCGTTTAGAGATAATTTCAATTTGTATTTTAGATTTAGATTATCTGAGCATTTTACCATAATTAAATTTGATTTTTTTTTTTGTAGATTTTTATTAATAAAAAATATAAAAACAATTATAATTTTTATTTCCATTACCAATTGAACTTTTTCACATTTAATTAATATTAATTTTTAATTAATATATAAAACAAACACTTATTTAAAAGGGTTAAGAGAGAATAAAAAATATTATTCGGTCAAAGGTGAAAAAAAAAAGAATATTGATTTTACCTGTGATAAAAAATTTAGGTTATATCAATATTTAACTTCACATCATATTTGCTGAATTTTTTTTTATTTATCAGGAATTTGTATTCAATAAGCTTTTTAAAATATATTTGTTTGTTTATGTCATTAATAGCCAAAATCGATATACGTATAAGTAAGAAATTGCCAAATTTATGGGCATATATGCATTCTATTTTGATTAATTAAGCTTTTGGTCGATTGTGGTAAGGTCACTTTTCAATTTATTTCATTAAAATTTAAGGTTTGATAATATTATTTGATAATAAATAATTGAAATTAAACTATAATTGAATATAATTAGAACTAGACTATTTGCTGCATCAAAATCGAATTTACATAGTTCGGATTTACAAAGCAATAGTAAATAATAATTAAATTTTCTTCAGTTAAATTCTATCTCTACAATCTTCAAAATTAACAGATTAAATTTTATATATATGTACATAGATCTATTTTATATTTTGTGGGTATTATTTTTTATTTATTATCAACTCTGTATAAAATGTTAGTTTCATTTGAACTATTGAATTATTCATCGTATAATATCAGTAAAGTTCTATTCAGGTCAATTATAACTTGAGTTTATGATTAACTAAATTTTTTTAATTTGATGTATTTTTCCTATTAAAAAAAAATATGCTTTGCACAATTATTTCTGCAAAAATGATTACCCAAATTAAATTTAGTTTTTGCAAAAAAATTATTAACCAAATTAAATTTTTAATGAATTCAACTTTTTTTTTTTTTTTTGCTTTTTGTTAAAATATAAGTTAAAAATATTAAAAGAAAAAAACAATTTTTTAAATATTTTTCTTATAGTTAGTTTAATGTTGTTCTTTCTTTATGCTCAATTTAATTTAACCAATTTTTTTTTTATACACATATACAAACTCATTTATTATTTGATGCATTTTTTTCTCAAACAAACAAAAAAAAGAAAGAAAAATGATGAAAAGCTTAAAATATAATTAGTAAAAACTGAAACAAATTTAAAATAATACCATTCCCATTGAAATTTCCTATAAACTAGAAAGAAAAAAAATCAAACAAGCATATAGATGAAAAAATATGAACATCGTTAAGGGAAAACATTATACTTTCATTTATGTTTTCAAAAAAAAAAAAAAAAAAAATTAGCCCAAAAACCCCAAAAGAATATGAAAGTTTTTTTTCCGGTTTGTTTGTACAGCAAAAAAAAAAACATTAAATGATTTTATGTTGAGCAAGTATTAAAATACGCTATATAAATATAGTATACATAAATATTATGCAAAAGGATTCTTAAGAAAAGAAAAATTCATAGAACATACTCTATATACTCGTATAAAAAAGCAGTCAGAAAAAAGAAACTTTTGAATATTTTAGTTTTTTTTCTTTCTTTTCAAACAAGAAAAAAACTTTTAAAGTTTTAACATTTCTGTATGTTATATAAAATTATTTAAGTTTCTATGAATTCATTCATTTCATTTACTTTTAACATTCTTACAACAAAAAAAATGATTTTTTTCTATTTGAAGTTTTAATACATTTAAATTTATTAGCAAAATAATTGTCTTAATAATAAGAAAGATAAATTACAGAAGAAATTACAGATAAACTACAGATTAACTACAATTATAGAAATTTATATAAAGATTAAAATCATATTGATACAAAATTTAATAATCAATTATTTCATTATCGATATCTTCATTAAACATTCAGTAGTTACACCAGAAAGATAATTTAAATTTATCTTAAGATAAAATTAAATTTATTAACATTTGACATGTTAATTTAAACAGGTCTTTTAGGTACAATGGAATAACTTTGTAATTTTTATTAGTTAATTTAAACACTTGAAAATGCAGGCACGTATTTTAAATACAAATGAAAAAAAAATATATTAATATAATAATAAATTTTAATTAAATGTTGCTAACAATAAATTATATGACATAATCTAGTAAAGGTTTTAACACTGATTAAAAATGTTTCTGTACAATCAACAGATTTTTTCTCAATATTATGTTGAAATATCATGGAGGATATTTTAAATTTACATTGATAGTAAAATTTAACGTTTTGATCATTTTGTGAATCTGTTAATTTTGGAGATTCTAAAGATTGAATAATTAAATTCTTTTCAGTTAAATTCTATCTCTACAATCTTCAAAATTAACAGATTAAATTTTATATATATGTACATAGATCTATTTTATATTTTGTGGGTATTATTATTTATTTATTATTTTTTACTGATTTAAATTATTTAGTAAAAGTAATAAAGAGAATATTAATTTTTATACTTGTATTATTAATAAGATTTTCCTATTTTACTTTTATTTCATTTATGTACAAATTTATAAGCTCTATAGTACTGTACTAAAGAATTAGGTTGTAAATCCTATACTAAAAAAAAAAAATAAAAACCATACTCTTATTTCATCCTCCCATAAATGCAACCACAAAAGAAGGATTTAGTCGCCTCTATGGGTTTTGTATTTTGTGTTTTTCTTTAACTACATTTTTTCCACTATTTTAGAAACCAAAAAAAACAAGAAAAATATTTCAATTTAATATTTTTTTTTCATTTTTATATAACTCCACAAACAAAATTTTACAACTTTCTTCAAACCCTAATATATCCATTGTACGAGTACTACGAGTGAGCCACATTAAAAGAAATAGAAATTTTCTTTCAATTTAAGGATTTTATATGTTTAAATATTTTCTTTTTCCTAACATTTTTTACACTCTCTAAGTCCGCATGCAAGTGAAAATTCAACTACTCACCGACAACAACGACGAATGATGTGAAGATGATGGAATGGAAAATGGAAGAGGATATTTTGTTTTTGTAAGTATTCGCAAGGAAACGAATAGAGATTTTGTAGGTAGAAAAAAACTGAAAAGCTTAATACTATGATGTGCAATAAGTATTAATAGAATTTCTTATATTTTTTTCTTATCTCAATTCCTTTCTTGAATGCATATAATTCCCTTTGCGGATTACTAAGGCATATATACAAAAAGTAAATATTATTTATTTCAAATTTTTTTTTTATATTTTATTTTTTTTTTATGATTTGCAACTTGTTTATGAGAATTTTTATATGAATTGGAGAAAAACAGACTTATACAACAATTTTCCGAATTTTTTTTTTTTTTTTGCCTCTAGGGAAAACTGACTGGAATGGTAATTTGTAAACAAATAATATTTGCAAGAAAAATAAAAATAAAAAGGTTGTTTTGTTTATGAACTTTTCTTTAACAGAATATTTTTTATAGTTTATAATTTTTTTGTTCATTTATATAATATATATTTAATACATTTTTTTCCCAGAAAATTATGTTATATGCTGCTTTTTTGGCAAGATTATATACATACTATATAGTAAACATCTGTTAAATTTCTTATAATAATCAATAAAAAAAATTGTCTTAAGAAAAATATACAAAATTTAATATTTATGGTCATTATCTTCATTTTTCTATATTATAGAATAATTAAAGATTTTACAACAATTATAAAATTTAATTAAAAAAAATAGTTTCGATCATATGAATAAATCATGTTTTTTGAACAAAACATACTGACCTCTAGCGGACAAAGCTCATTTCACACTGATGCACATAAGGCAAACACAAAAATCTTCTTATTATAAATTGGTCATATTCTACTCAGCAAACATTATAATTTGATCTCTAATCTAAAAAGTAAATGAATGCTTCAAGAAATATATAAAGTCTGTCATTTGACACAAATTTCTAGAAAACTATTTTTTCCAATTTATAATTGAAAGATTTCATCATAATCTTCTTTTTTTTTTTAGTTATCGATTTTCTTTTTTAAAAAAATATTTAAATATATTTTCTCATCATAATTTGGAAATTACCAGAATTGAAATTTGTTGATTGATTTTAAATTAATTTACCTTTTTCTGTACGTCCATAATACAAAATACATGCATAATCATAATTTTTGACAAAACGGATCACACTCATACATCATAAATTTGTCCAATGAGAAATATTTTATAAGTAAAATTTCAGTCATCATATCGTCGTGTGAGAAGCGAATTGTCGTAAGCGTTAGATACGTCAATTTGAGAGTATTGATACAGGAAGATAGAAAATTTAAGTATCTATTACGACAATTCGCTTCTCACACGACGATATAACCTTGTGATTATTATCAAAAATTCAACATTTCTTAAATATAATTTCTATAGTTACAAGATTTATGATATTATATATAAAAGGAAGTAAAATTTTAATTGGAAATATTTTGAAAAAATAAAAAGAAGATTAAATTTTAATAACACCAAATAAGAGATTGTACTTATATATTCGAAGATATATATTGTACAACAGGATATTCGGTTTATACAAAAATGTATAACACGTTGTTTAATGCATTTTAATATAGTAACCACTTAAAATTTTGTTTCCAGGATAGAAAGAATTTCATAATATATGTAATATTTTCATCTCATAAATATAACATATATTTTTTTCTTAAATAATTCATGTGAAACATAATACTTTACAAGCATAATTATTATTATTCAAAAAAACAAAAATTCTCATTTTCCAAAAACAAATTTTTTTTAATTATTAAAATTCTCTTTTTTTTAATAATATACATGTATAAATGTTTTCATTTTAATCATAATTATTATAATCATGAATACCGGGAATGTTGTTTAAAATTCCTGTTCTTCCCATATAATTCCCATATTTTCTACACTTTCATCACAAATTCATCTTGTCTGATAGTACTCACACACAATAACTTTTAATATCATTTTATACTAAATTCTTTTCTTCTTCTTCTTTTTTTGATAATGTGTGCCATCATGAATTTTTGATATTTATATGAAACATTTTTGTTTTTGGAACAAGAAGTATCTAATAATAATAGAATTGCACTTTATAAAATAACAAAAACAAATTCTTGTCAAATTCTATATTATAATCAAGATTCATATTAACGGGTTATAATATCCATAAAGGGGGAAAAGTGTTATAGATAGAAGTACATTTATCTAACAGAATTTCTTGTTTGTTTAAGTACATAACTGGAAACCATTCCATAGAGAATTTTATAGATACTTTTTTTTTAAGCTAAAAGCAAACATAATAAAGAGGAGAAAATATGCGTAATAATAATCATAAATATTTAATGTATATGTACATATATGTATGTAGGAACCAGGATATTTGTATACCTTGTGATGATATGGTATAAAAAGGGTTTACTTTTATTTTTTATTTTTTTGCTTTTTGGAGTTTATATATGCATACACGCATAATATCCTGTATTTATGAAGTATGTATTATAATTTCTGCTTTGATGCAGACTGTAAAGGTGTTAAAATATTGATAAACTTTTTATGTGATATAATATGCTCAGTACATAAATTTAGCACTGATGGGGATGTTGGAATCATTATTAAAGGTATACCATATATGTATATGTAGAGTTTATTTTTTCAATTGATATTAAGGAAATGCTTGATCGTAAACTGTAATAGGTTAATAGTAAATTGAGTTCATTTTGTTTTTTGAACTAAAAATATTTAAGGAAATATTGTAAAAAAATACTTGAAAACAAAAAATATAAAATGGAAGTATAATCTGAAACTATTTAATAGTTGTGAAGCTTTAAAAAAATTACTATAATTTTATAGAAAAATAATGATAGTGTTGTATAGTTCAAACAAATTGCAATAGAATTAATAGAAACCATCCAAGACGTAGAAACCATTGCAATAGAAACCATCCAAGACGTAGAGCTAACTAAAGCCCGGTCTGTTAAGCCAAAAGACATATATATGTATAGTTCAAACATACAATTTCATATTGTCATTTTCAAGACTTTAATTTAAATTAGCATAATAATTATTATACATTAATATAGATTGCCTTACCAATGTAAACATTTTATTTATCCAATTTGTAATGGAAAATACAATTATATTACCTCAAAGAAAATTCTTCAAGCTTATATCATTATTAAAGATATTTCGAAAATGTCACTTACAAAAAGGAGTTTAACAAAAAATATTACTCAAGTATTTATTTGAGAGTTTTACTTCAATTTATAGAGAAATATCAAATTATAGAAGATTTAAGATCCTGATGGCAGTCTTATAGGTTAGAATACAAAGAAAGCTTTGGAATGCAGACAATCTGACATTATTATAAATTGATACAAAGTTATTATACAATATGTCTTTCTCAATTGATTTGAACAACTATATAGAAAAAACCAAACACAAAAATAAGAAACTCTCAAATATCTAACATAAAAAATCTATAATTCCAAACAAAAATGTCTATATATACCATTATTCCCTATCAGTGGTAAAGTTAGGGTAAATATATCCTTGATTACAACATTCGTATACTATATGTATATGTTTATGTCGATTTGTATCCTTTATTTCTGATAAACATTAATGATCCTTCTTTATCATAACATTATTATTATTATTTTTTTATATTACTATTTAACTAAAATATTAAATTGCCATATAGAAAAACTGAAAAGTGGTTTTAACATTAAGAACAGATTTCTTCCTGTCTTTTGGTTAGAAACTATAAAATGAAAGTTTTTCGTTTAATTAGAATATCGTTAAGAAGAAATGAGTTATATATATATTATATTTAGAAACTTTTCATTTGTATGTAGTTCGTCATTTTAGTATTATTTTGTGCGGTTATAAGAATTAAAGTTTGTCAGAAAATATTGTATATAATATAAATATACGATTATTTAATATTAAAGAAATTTTATATAGCCAGAATTTACGAAATAATTTAATTGTAATATTTATCATTTTCTGTATTATAAAGTATCCTAAAATTTACGAAAATGTTGTTTACTTTAATTGATATTAAAAAAATAGAAAATAAATTTCTATGGCCGAATAATTAATTAAGTTATATCGCTGATATATTTCAGATCAGTTTTAGGATTTTGTCCATTTCTGTACACAAATTTCGGCGACAAATATATTACATATAATTTTTTTCTGAAGCATCGTCCCAACAAAAGCTATATTTAGGTTTCTTTATTATACAAAGAATTTTAAATAATTCCTGCATGAAAAAATAAGTTCATTTTGTAAGTCATATATAATTTTTCACTATACATTATCAGTTTTCACTGGCTTAACTTCAATTTTATATGTTAGTAAATTGTGTAGGGGTAGAACATTATTTGAAACTGACTTACCTATACTTATATTTTGTTAATAACAATTCTGTGACAAATTCCAGTCCCTTGAATATTATACTGCAAGATTAGGAAATATATAATTAATATTTTGACTAATTTCTCTTCTGGTAAGCATTTGCTTAAATTCAAACAGTATAAGTTTTATTACAATAAATAATTTCACCTTCTGGGGTGCTTCACTGAATATTTTGTCTATTATAATTTCGGTTAAGCAAATAATTTGAAGTTTCTTATAAATGAACTCATGGAACATAAAAATAAATCAAAATTTCCACCTTTTTTATGATTTATTGCAATATAGAAATACATAATTGTATTTTGAATATTATCTCTAATATTTAATTATATAATTTATTAATGATATTATAAATTAAACTTTAAAAAAAAAATTAAAAAAAATATTGTTAAAAAATTAAATATCAAATTCAACAAATTGCTTTACACACAATAATTTAATAATTTAATAAAGCGGAAATAATTTCATATTTAATTCAAAATTATTATAATAAGCAATTGAAATTTAATATACAAATACCAGATAAATAAATTAGGAAATCGCTGTTAACTCGCATGAATAACTAATTTAACACATCAATTTCCTCTCAACTGATGGGCTAATATAGTATACATATATATCGTTATTTTTTATTCACTCATAAACACTCCCAAAAATTTGAAGAGTGTTTTCTCCCTTCTTTTAAATAGATATCATCAAACGCCCATTAATCTACTATGTATTTAGATTTCAAAACCAAACCAAACATAACAACACCAAAAAAAAAAATCGATTCAATTTTTTTTTTTCGATCTTTTGATTCTTAGATATTTATTATTATTATTATTATTTTTACTGTTTCGGATGACACTCGTTTAAAAAATATATACATATATTTATGTAGAATATCGTTTCAAATTCTGTTCAATCTTTTATGTTCGGTTATATATCATCCATATATACCTACAACAATTCCTCTACCATCATCTACCACAATCACTTTCTATTTTACATCAACATTTCCACATCATTTCATCATCTATATAAACTCTTGTCGTCGTGATCTTCTCTATACAATTGAATATGGGTAGCCTATCCGATATATAGACTAGAGAGGGCTTTTTGAGGTGTGATAAAAAAAAAATATTTAAGATTTGTTTACACTAAATTTGATATGTTTATCAAAAAGTAAGAAAGAAAGAAAAAAAAAAATCAAACACAAATACACATACAAACATTTTTATGTTGTTGCTAACACTATTCCGCCTTTAAGGGATGAAATGGGTGGTTAACTTTGAATGGTTTTTATTGTATGTAATCAAACAACCTGACATAACAGAATTGAAGGGAAAAATGTTTGGTTACAACAAAATAAGATATATTCTTTAGAATAATGCTTTTTTTTTTGTAGTAATTCTTTCAAAACAAAATTTATTCACGCGAAAATGAAAGAAGAAAAAAAACTTTTATGTTATTCAGACTTTTACTTTATGCTCCTCGTTTATGTATTATATTTATTTCCTTTTCTTAAATTTTACGAATTTTGTATAATGTAATTTCGATTTCGCAATATAATAAAAGATTTTGGAACTTTTTTTGGTTTGTAATCAAGTTTAACACACAATACAAACAGTTCAGTAATTGCATGAGTTTATAATTCTTTCTCGCTGTGTGTTCATTATGACAGGTTACAAAAAATGATAATGGATAATTTTTTTTTTGTGTAGGTAGAAATTTTCTTTTTGTAAAAAAAAAACATTTTTTTAGGAAATTTTTAATTTTCATAATCTTTTTTTTTTTGTTTTGTTTCTTTTGTGTACAGGTAAAATAAGGATAGGTAAGGATGTGGTTTAAATTTCTTAAAAATATTTTAACATTTATATTTTGAATTATTAATTGAGGTGCGGCTCAGGGAGTTTTCTATATTTAAACATTGAGTTGATTAAAAATGTTTTGAATGATATCCTTCCTGTTGATGATGGTGGCATTTCTTTAAAGAAGATAAAACCAAATGTTTAACAGGTTTTATATATATAAAAAAAAACATAAATGAAAAGTAATCAGTGAATTACTTTTATGATGGTTTAAGGATCTTAAATACATTTAAACTATTGAAAAAGCGCAATTAACGTTATTAACGTAAAATCAAAGTATATCAAATATTTGGCAGTACATATTTCATTTCCAAATAACTAAATATTAGTAACCTAAATTTCTGAGGCTAATTAATTTCCATTTTACATCTGTTACAACCTCCTCATGTCCAAATAAAACTTGCGAGTTGTCTACGGGAAGTCTATCGTCCTCCATCTTCAGATACTAATTCTAACTCCAGGCAAACATCTATTACTCTGCTTTTAAACTCATTATCATTAACATGTGATGAAATTCATAATCAATTATTAAATCAGGATGTTAAGAAAGGACTTGGACCAGACCGGATTCCTCCAAATTTTCTCTTCAATTGTGCCCATCAACTGTCATTACCATTATACCTCATTTTTAATAAGTCACTATCCGATAGGTACCTTTCTATCTGCTTGGAAGTCATATTTTCGAACACTTATTTTTAAAAACGGTGTTGACAAATGTGATATTGGGTAATTATATAGGAATTGCTATTTTATCTGCCATTCCTAAACTATTTGATAAATTAATTTGCGACAAAATGACCTCTATAATTTTATCCAATTCTTAACGACCAGCTGTATGGTGTCAGAAAGGGACGCTCAACTACAACTTATCTTATCTTAAACTTAAAGCGTTAGAAAACTGGTGTATTATCATAATAAGCTGGAACTTAATGTTAGTAAGTGTCATGTGACTAGCTTCTCTCGTAAGAAATCTCAAATTTTCAGCTTTCATCGCACTAATCAAATTAATGATCTAGGAAATCTTTTCGACCATACATTGACCTTTACTAATCATTATGAGAAAAGCATCGCTAAAGCAAAAAAAAAATGCTTGGTTTCATTAAAAGAAGAGCAAAAGAATTCAAAAACATCTGGGTCACAAAATCTGTCTTTTGCGCTCTTGTCCGACCAATTCTTGAATACGCCTGTCCAGTTTGGAACCCTTTTTTCCAAGTTCATATGGAGATAATAGAATCGATACAGAAGTAGTTCCTTCCTTTCGCCTTACGCAGCAAACTAGACTTAGACAGACTCAAGTATTAATAAGTTAATAATTATGTAATTAAAAAAAATAAATATAAATCTTCTTTATCATAAATCTTGGAAAAAATCTGTGCCATATTAAATAAAGAAATCATCTGAAAAATAGTGAAAGGATACAAACTTAGATCAAATTTTTATTTTTAAGTTTTGAACAAAACTATTAATGATTATTTAATTTATTTTTATAATATGTGTATGTCAAAATTTATTTTAAAATTATTTTATATTTTTTCCATATTTAATTTTCCAAAAAGATTTAAATGTCAGGATTATATGGTGACAGTTATTGGGGCATATCCAGAACGGAGGTCATTTTCAAATTTGTACATGTATGTTTCTTTAATATTAATTTATCAAACATAAAAAGGTAAAAGGGTTATACTTTTAAATGTCCCCAAATGTCAGTAAAAATTCAACCATACAACCGAAAAAAAAACCAAACATTCTATTCTCAAGTGATAAATGAATAAGAAGGTTTAACATTTCATTATCCTTTTTTTCAGTAGTAAAGCAAGTGAGTGGTTTCTTGACAGGCAAGTGGTCAAAGTACACAAAGTTTATATATATGTATTAAAATGTTGTTTTTTTGAACTTGATATAAAAATGTACTTTCAACTTTGTTGTGGTAATTGAATGTCAAATAAAATTAAATATAGTTAAGCATATGTTTTTGCTGATCTAATGAAGAATATATAATATGTAGTTAAACTTTTTTCTCTGGTGTCTGAATTCCACTACAACTTTTTTTAAGTAGAATTTCTTATATATTGAAATAAATAACAGAGAGAAATTTATTATTTAATTTAGTACGTGATTATTTGACAAGAAATTACTTAAAAATATAGAAAAAAGTTCCTTCTGTTACGTTAGTTCTTAATTAGCAGCAGTGAAGTTTCATATTGTATTTACAATAGTGGATGTCACGAATTGAAGACGATAAGTAAGATTATAATCATAACATAAGTTGTGAGATTGAGAGGTTATCAGGCAAATATCGACACCAAATTAATATTATCACCATTGAGTTTTCTACAGATCTTTATCATTTCGTATAATATACAAATTAGATTATGATTTATTGTGTAGGTATCATTGCTTTATAATCTAAATTCATTGGTGTCCCATAAAGACGTTATACATCGCAATAATAGTCCAGAAAAATACATCGCATTATACAAAATAATTTATTATTACGAACTATACATATTTTTTTCTTAAATCCCTGAACGTTCTTTCTTTTCCTCATTGAAGAAAGAACAATATGAAAAAGAATTAGGTCGACGACGGAATGGCTAGAAATGTAAAGTAAAAAATGGTGTTTCCCCAAGGAGATAAAAATCAGAATTATATAAAAGAAATATAATAAATATTATTCTTTTTTTCCGAATGAAAAGAAAAAAGCAGGAAAAAAAACTCATCTGCAATGCGTTTAGGCAAAAAAAAAAGAGTTTGGTTTGGGTCATTGAACCAGAATCTCTTTTCGTAGCTTAACTAGAACGAATAGCTTGCCAAAAAGATTTTATTTTTATAATAATTGAAATATTTAGAAACCATAAATTTAATACAATGTGAAATAAATCATTATTTCGTGGTGATCAAAGCTACACTGTGACTTTCATACTATATTTATAAAAAAATACTGACAGATATTAATTTGTCAGGAAAGTATAACATTAAATAATTAGCTTTAAAGTACTACGCAAATAGTTGTTATAGTTCGAAATGAAAAAATTAAATTTAAGCTCGAATATATAATAATAATTACAAAAATAAATTAAATCCCAATGGCTTCCTTACGAATATATCCAATTCTGTAGATGAATATTTTAAAAACCTTGAAATAAAAAAAAAGCTATTTGACTCTGATACTATCTTTTGTCATTTAAAATGATTTCATCAATGGAAAGTAATCTAAAATTATATGTACATATAAAAATTGTAATCTGTAGTAAAAAAAAAATCTGAAAGGGAAAACATTCTTTAAATTTTAGCGTATCAAATGGAGAAAAAAAAGTTATATTAATTTTTTTTTCAACGAAATAGAAAAATGAGGAAATCAGAAATGTTTGTTTTTTATCTATATGTAGATATTTTTCTGACAGCGAATTTACATAGAAAATATAAATTTTCCCAAAGGTAATTTCATCAAAAACCTTCAATGAAATGAAGATGATGTTAAGGGCTAAATACAAAATTGTATTATGTACGTTTTTTTCTGTAATGTAGAGATTTTCTTATGTTTGAATGAATTTAGAAATAAATGATTTTATTATTAATTCTAAATGATTACTTTTCTGAAAAATTAAATTTTTCCATTTAACATGATAATGTTATGAACATTTTTAATACAAAAATTATTCTAAATTTTGTTAAAATTTCTAAATATATTTGTTTGTTTCGAATATTTAACATTATTTTGAATACAAAAAATTTCAATATTTTGATGGTAATTTACATAAATTATGTTTGTGATAGTTTTACTAAACTCTTTTAGTTTAATTTTGGAAATTAAAATGTAAAATTTGGGTAATTTTTATGCAATTTTTTAAATTTATAATGTTTTATAAATAATTTTCATATACTATATTTTCAAAGTGTTTTCTTTTCGAGCTTATACTAAAACTATTGCAATTACTATTTAAAAATTTATAAAAAATTTAATTATTTTACTATTTTATATTTTACTATTTTACTATTATTACTATTTTTTACTTTATATGTATTTAATTATCTACAATAAGCAATAATTAAATTTGTATATTACTATTTTACTATTTATATTTATTTAATATTTACATAAAAATATAAGAAATTATATGATTAATTTCTTTGATATCATATATTCATATATAACGTATAACATAACGTAAACATAGAAAAATCATATTATACTATCAATAAATTTAGCAAATATACAACAAATTTTTATCTATAAAATTATTGTTATAACTTATAACATAAAAAAAACTTAGATACTCTAAATATATATTATATAAGTAAATATTTATCAACCGAATTTCTTAGAAGTTGCTATCGTAGATAGTAAAAACGCACATTTTATTGAATGTCCTTTCCACTTGTTATTATTATTATTATTTTCTTGGTAAATTTTCTTTTACATATAAAAAAATATAAAACCGATTTTTCCGTTTATTATAACAAAAAGCAACGTAAGGGATAAAATTCATAAATAAATATTTATTCTTGAGATTAGGACAAATTGTGAAAGACAATAATATATATGTAATTTTTTTTTTGTCTACCATATTCCATCTATGAAAATTAATAGAAAAAAACTATAATACATATTTTCAATTTTCCTAACCAATTTTTTCTTGTACTCGTATATTTATACAAAGTTAAAATGGTTCCTTTTTTTTTTTGCAAACTTTTCTTATACAAATATATATAAATGTTGTATTTTTTCTGGATTAGTTTTAATAAGGATGTTAATTACAAAAAAAAAGTCCATTCAGTAGGATTATATTTAATTTATATTACTAGCTACATAGATTTTTATTGATGTAAAAGCTTTTAATTAAATCATATATAATTAAGAAAGATTTTCTGGTGAGTCATCAATAAGATTATGTTTAACTAAGTAAAATTAATTCTATAACTGAAATTATTATTATTATTATTACTTTAACAAATTTAGAATTCATTATTAAAGTAATAAGATTTATGTAAGGATTACAATGATTTCTTAATTTATATTATGTATTTATTAATTTAATAATATGATATTTTGTAACTTTTGATTATGTGTGGTATGTTATTTTACAATCTTTAAGTAATTAATTTGCATAAAATATTTGAAAATGAATTTTATAAAGAAATTTAGCTATAGTAATAAAGTAGACAATATAAAGAACGTAATGAATAAGGTAAAAAATTGTAATAACATATTTTGTCAGGGATGGAAAAAGAAATAGTTAGTAAATAAAATATTTATATGAAAATAATTGTTAATATTTTTAAATGAAAATCCATGTCAATGATAAATATCCTTTATATAAATCAGAATTTTATGTTGATGCATATATACATACATATATATGTAATCTAATACTTACACGTGTTTGCAATAAGCGATATAAATTATATAATCTCTTCCTAAGAAACATTGTCTTTTTCTTCATCATAATAATATTGTGGTCATTATAAGATGGAGATTACCTAATATACTATTAGTGTTGGCATTAATAAAATTAGATGATCCTAAATATATAATATTTATGAAATGTTGAATAAACAAAATGAATAATCTTATTCATAGAATTCAAAGCAGTAATATAATATTCTATGATAAGACCAAAATTTATGACGGTAGTCAAGTATATTTATTCTATCATTTTCTACAAATAAGATTTAAAATTAAAATTAGAGTTGAAAGAAGAAATTAATATTACTTTACTGTATGGAAAATATATATACTTTCTACAATAGAAGGATGAAAATATTTGACAGAAATAGAGTTAAAAATATGGAAAACATAAATCTTCATGTATACCGGGTGTTATTAATTTTAAATATTAATGTTAGAGAGGAAATTATCTATATTCTATGTATTTAAATTACAAATTCTGAATATGTACATATACAAAAAGCATAAAGATTTCTACCTACAATTAATATTACTAATTTGGAATTTCGAAACAAATTGATTTAGCAATATAAATTTTACTATTAATAATCTATACTAAAATATTAGTGTAAAAAAAATATGAAAATTTTCATTTAAATATTGATTGTAGATTGTAGTATTTACAAAATTTAAATGGTATGAAAAATATAAATAAATCATCATCACTTTAACAACTACAAAAAGAATAAATTTTGTTATCATAAGTAATCATCATCATTGCAAAATTTAAAAGCAATATTATACATAAGTATATAAATGAATTTTCGTTATTCTAATGCATGTTACATAAATATTACATTTGTATAAATTTATTTTATAATATTTTCTATTAAAATTTTCAAAATATGTACATATAAATGAAATTATTTATAAAGTTGTAACAATAGTGCTATTAAAATCGTTGTCGTCTGTTTTTTTTTTTGTTTACAATGTTACAATTATAATTTTAAAATATGATTTTATATTTTAACCCTCTTACAAATAATACGGCACAGCACATAGGTAAATGACACGACACGTGACACTAATTGTTAACAGAGCATGAAAAATATATAATAAAAAAAAATTTATCATATACATACTTAGAAGGAAATTTATCAAAATAAGAAAATTATAATTTTTCTTATTTTAAGGAAGACAAATAAAAAATTGTAAGTGATAAGGAGATGTTTGAAATAGAAGGACGACTTTTTCTTTTAATAAGTTTAAATATTTTCGTTTTGCTCTACAATAAATAAATTGATTTTAATTGTAAAATATTTATGTTGCAAATATATCTTTAAAATTATGTTATATATATCAGAAATTTATATGATTTGTAAAACGATTCGACTAAGGGTTGTACCAAAAAGTTCTCAAAATTGAAAAATGCAGTTTTTTTGCACTTTTTTATGAGAAACTTCATCTACCAGGCCTGGAACTTTTCTCTGTAGTATTATAATTATATTTTCAGAGGACAAAATAGGGCGGCAAAAAATTTTTATAATTTTTTTCTAATAATTACAATTTTCCTATAAAAAAGTAAGCCAAATTAGATGGAACTTCATATTTCGTCGCTTGGCGAACCATTAAAAAAGTTTAACCAGACCCAAAACCAAGAATTGGTCGTCCAAACGATACCGTGAACAAAAATTTAGAGGAAAACATAATTTTTAATAAAAAAAAATTTGCAGATCGGTACGACTTGTGGCCGAAAAAAGCCATCATACAACTATGAGTATGGTCCAAAAGATGAAAAAGAGAAATGCTGTACAGACCTTAAGGAAGGAAAAAAAAACCCAAAATAACCAACAAGCTATTCAACAAGAACATTTAATTAGCAAAGGAACTGTATAATTTAATTATTTTTGAGAACTTTTCGATACAACCCTTATATATGTACGATAAAATTGTAATATGCAATAAATTTTTTTAAAAATAATAAAATTTCTTGAATTTAAAACTTTTGTATAAATCAATTAATCGTCAATTCAAAGATTTTGTCCTCTGAAAATATAATTAAACCTCTTTACCATAATACTTATTTCCATATTATATCCAAATATATTTCTATATTTATTTTAATTTTATTTATAAAAGAAAAAATTTACAAAATATTTACTTAACAATATATTTAGAAATAAATTCACCTGTTCTAATTTATCTTTGTTCTTGAATTCCTAAACAAATCATCAGTTTTATAATTCAAATATATATGAACTACTTTTTTTTTATATGTGGTAAGAATAAATATAGTTCTTTACCCAATAATAATGAGACACACATGTGATTCCATATTAATCTATTTTATATTTTGATAACTTAAAAGAATTATATAAAATATGATAAAATAAATAAAATCTTTATAAAAAGGATAAAGTATTATTTATCATTTTTGTTAGACATTTTCTTTTAGGTTTTGTTTACTTTTGATATCAATAATTGAACTGGCCAAATATTATCTTTTCTTAACAAGGAAAATAAATATAATTTTATTTACAAACTATTATTTTTTCCCTTTTTAACTTTTGTCTTTAAATTACGCGTAATTTATCTTGACAATATCATTAATTAATCCTTTTTTTTTACATTAAAATCAACAATAAAATGTTATAAATAAAAAAAAAAATAATATATAATTTAACTATAAAAATTACAGACAGATTTTAATTAGATATTTATTCAATTTTTTTTTTTGTTTATTTTTCACTCTTATTTTCGCAAATCACAAATATACTTTTTCGTTCCATATTTTATGGTATAAATATTTCACGAAAAAGAACCAGGATCTCGAAAGCATTGTAGTTTGTTAATCTTAAAAAATGTATATAAAACAGAAAGAAAAAAAATACTTAATATTATTTTCTATGTAAAGAAAGGAAAAGAAAAACTTCGTTGTTCAAAAAAAAAAATATATCTAATATAAAATTACGTCCAAAAGAATTAATCTATGACATTTTCCTTTTTTTTTTTGTTCGTTTGTTATATACCATAAAAAGTTAAGAAACCGTGGAATTAAATTGTTCGTTCGTTTTTTGGTGATATTTTCTTGTCAACATCGTTTTTAAGAGTTGTGTTATATTTTTGTTTTTTACGAGATTTTGTTTAGACAAACATTATACTATTATTATACTGGAAATTGTATCATAGCCAATATAATTTAATAGATTTAATGTATACGTATATTATATACCAGTCAGTATTGTAAATTGGTTTTTTTTTGTTAAATACTATAATATTTTTTGGAAAAATTAATGTCTGCAAATAAAATATTAAATTATTATTATTAGTTTCTCAATTAGAATTGGTATATAAAAGGACATGACGAAATTCATTCACACTTTTACATAAATGATTATTACACTTGTGTTGTGACAATTTAAATGTATTTGTAGAAGTTATTTCAACAAATACATTCAAATATTGTTGATAAACTTAATTTTTATTCAGAAAATCTAAAGAAGAAGCAGAACTTAAAATGGATAACCAACAACTTCTGAATGTCCTAAAATCTTAAATTTTATAGATACAATAAATTCTTATATATATAATACAAAACAATAATTAAAGTAATTTTCTGCGAAAATTAATAGAAACATTTATTTTACACTTTGGCTTTGAATATTAATTTATAATATTTTTAACGTTGTAATTCTTATGAAATAATCTCCTTTTTGCATGTCCGTAAACTATTATATTTTATTTTATTTTATTTTTTTTTGTATTTACTTTACTTATGTATATAAATATATTTTATGCTTCAAGAATTTTAATAGGAATTTAACAACAAGCAATTTCATTTAAAAATAGTGTTTTATTTATATTTTTGCAAAATTTATTCTTTCTTGTTAAGCATATAATAACAAACCTTACATTAAATTATCCTAACGATCCAAAAAAAAAATTAGTATAAGGAGATAATCAAGAATGATTTACAACCTTACAATATTTCTAACAATAATAATGTAATGGAAAAAATTAAAAATAGTTACCGAAAATAATAGCGTAGCCAGACATACTGTGTAATGATTCGATACAAGACGGTATTTGTTTTAATACATCTTGAAGAAAAAACGTACCCATAAGTAGAACAACCAAAAAATTGATTTCCATTATGTTCGATTTTGACCAAAAAAATTGAGAAATAGTTAAATTATTGTGGATTAAATATGTATGTTGCCCTTAAAAATCAACTCTTTGAATTTGAAATTTAAATTTAAATTATTTATTTTGCAATAACTATAAAAATTATTTTCTATGTAATTAATTTAATTAATTATACTTTTCGTTAATTTTTAATTAATTATACTTTTCGTTTAAGAAAAACATTTAGCAAAAGACCAAATAGTCTTTTGCGTAGAAGATGGATTTTAAAATTCCATTTAAAATTGTTAAAAGCTCCATTTTGTAATATCTGAAATTTATATAAGGCGATATGTAAATTAAAAATTTGAAAATTTATCAGACAGTTGAATGTTGAGAACAGGCAGAGAAATATTGTGTATACAAAATATTGTAATTTTATATCTCAAAATATCTAACATTTGCTTAAGAATATACTTCAATCAGAACATAACTCAAATTTAATATAAATTTTTCTTTGTGAATTTAAAGCTATAAAATTACGATTTTGTTTACAGCTCCTGTGAACCAATTTAATTTTATTTCTTATTTTTGTAATTTTCTTATAATAAATTCAATTAAGATTTTTAATTCGATAATTTAACAAAAAAAAACTAATATAAAAATATTTATGGTTCAAAGAATATATATTTACCAACACTACCCAATTGTAATCAGTTCAGAGAAATTAAAAATACGAGCTGCACCATAAATCAAAAATATAATATTGGGAAATTAAAAGTTTATATTTTTATGTGTAGGAAAATTAAATACATAGAGCTTTACAAGTTAAACAAAAAGTTATATAAAAATATTATTGTGGTTGCAAGTAGTAAATAATTTTCGAAATAGAATTCCGGTTAAATCGATAAAATATCGTAAAATTTGTTCCTTAAAATTGTATTTTTATGTAACCTCAACAGAAATGTGTAGTTAAAGATTATAAATAACTCATATAGGACATGTAGTGATTTCACAAAAAAAATAAACTCAACTATATATTAAACATTTTATCATTAAAACAAAATTTTCGATATTTTTATAACAAGAAAGAAGTAAAAAATAACAAATCGCATTTTCGTGTTATATGTCTATGAACAACAATATTTCAATTGGAATCTAAATGAATTATTCAATTTGGAAATTTATCGTGCTATCAAATCAAGAAAATATGAGCTTTTATTTATCCATGCGTGTTAATTAAATAATTAAATTCTAATAACTTAATTAAAATTTGTTATTTATTATTGGTATATTCTAATTTCGTAAAAGAAAAAATTTTGACACAAGAGAATTTTTTTCATTATTCTTTCAGAAGTGATTTATCCTCTTTCCTAAAAAAAACAACGTCAGGTTGAACATCAAATATTGAAAGTGAATCTGGTGTGTAAAATTCGAGTCATCCAGTCGTTCAAATACCTGGTGCGATACACGCGCGAATTTTAAATTTATAAATCAGCTAATTACATATTAAAATTAAAATTAATAAAAATAACTGCAGCGGAAAATAACTTGCTTATAATTAGCACCTTTGCTAATTAAGTAAATTCAAAACCAATAAACAAGTAATTGAACGGCAGTGATTAGACCTTGACCAACATAGGCTTGACTCGAAGTGAAACAAAAAAAAGAAATGAAGAGTTATAATTCGTGCCCTTAATATTGATCGGTCGTCGTTAGTTAGTCTTATATTAAGGTTTTAATATTAAATTAAAAGAATTAAAAATATATTCTGTTCTTAAAATAATTGAGCCGTTGATTTTGAAAGTGGCATAAGTCACTTTTTGCGAAAAATTATGATTGAATTTCTGAAATTATTTATTCTATAATCATACAAATATGTTTGATTTTTTCATGTTTTATTGATTTATTGTTTAATTCCTTCAAAATTATGTATTATTTCGTCCATAGAAATCTTACTTGTAAACAAAATTACAAAAATATTTCAAGTATCTCAAAATAATTTAAAAGTTACTTATGCCACTTTAAAAATCAACGGCTCAATTATAGTTAATAAGTGAAACTTTATATGCTAACAATTATTGGTTTTAATTTTATACTACGGATACAGATTTTCGGTACATGTTACCACCCATAAGTAACTCAAATGAGTAATCAAATAATTAATTTGTTCACTTTTTTTTTAGATAATAAACTTATTAAACTTTCTTGCGATGAATGCTGTCAAACAATATGGCGGTTAAATTATTTCATCGATTTATTATATAATTTAAAGTTTTTGTGGTAAAAATATATAAATAAAATTAATAAAACTAAGTATATTAATTAACTTTATTGTTAATTATGACAGATAAACAATTTTAATGATTTCCTTGGAACAGCAGCGATATACTTACTTTATGTTCGTAATATCAAGTAAATAATTGTTATAAGAAATAAAATTGTAATTTTAAATTTCGGTTTTTTTTATGTATTTTTTTGTGTAGTTTAGTTGAGTTATGTTTTCAATATAAAAAAGTTAATATCTGGGTAGATAAAAATGAAAAAAAAAAAACTATTAAAAAACCATTTAACTGATTTTCTTATAACCACTTTTCAGTTTTCAGAAAAACGTAACATTGCAATATATAAATATATATAAAAAAAACTTGAAATTTTATTGCGCAAACACATTT
The DNA here is from genome assembly GCA_949752835.1 of Empis stercorea. Taxonomy (NCBI): domain Eukaryota; kingdom Metazoa; phylum Arthropoda; class Insecta; order Diptera; family Empididae; genus Empis; species Empis stercorea. The sequence goes on from OX457088.1 coordinate 20,519,103, forward strand.
TAAAGAGATGATTTTTCACTTTTATGGTAAAAATGAATAAAAATGCTACTGCTATATATATAAACGTTTTTCAAATAAACTTTTTTCTGAAGATATTTTAAGAACAAAATTGAAATAAAAATGATTGGATTTGGATAATGCTTTTTAGAAAATAATTTGCGAGGAAAAAAAAAATCGATTTTAAAGCGTTTTGTAGAAAATAGTAAAAAGTTGATAATCCAATAATATACTAAATCGTTTGTCCAATGTCTATTTGTTTATTTCGCTAAAAAAGGATTTTAAATATTTTTAGGTATATAATAACTTAAATTTAAAGCTTTTTTTTTTAAATATTTTTAACTACGAATTAGAGATACTTTTATTCTAAGAATTTCTGAGAAAGGGATATCCTTTTCAGAAAGCGTAAATATAAATAATAAGTTAGAAGACAGTTTTCTAATATATTTGGAGACCAAATGGTACTTAATCCATCTAATATTAAGTATTTTTCTTTTCAATTAATTCTTTTTCACATATAGAACTAATTCTAGTAATTCATCATATATTCCCGATTTTGATACATTGCCGAATAAATTTTAGTACTATCGACTATCCAGTTATACCACTATCGAATTATATTATCGACATATTGTAACGTCAGATCAGGATAATCAAAATCTGGCAACAATTACAAAATTTCTGGAGATTTGTACAAAGCAGTGTGATAAAAATTAGCTTTCCTTTGAATAAATAGAAACAGATATTGTATTTATATAGAAATGATAAAATTAATTATGAATTTTTCTCGTTAGTTTCCAGCAAAACCCCAATATTAAATTTTTAAAATATATGTACATATGTAACATATATAACATAAATAAAATATCATAAAAGCCGAAACAATTTTTCATAAAAGGAGTTTTTCAATTTTTACACTCAACTTAACAAGAACAAACATTCTTTTCAACACTTTTTGTATATTGCAATTTTATAGAATTTTTTTTGTTTTTTTGTAGAATTAAATGTTAGTTTTTAATATTATAGATTCTTTTTATATTGTTCAAAAATGAAAAAAAAATTTTTCGAAAAAATTTTAATAGTTTTTTTTTTAATAAAAGTAAAAATTTCAATTGACCTAGAATATTTTCAAAAAAATAAATAAATATTATATTATATTATATAGAGAGACTATAAATATTATAGACTCTCTATATAATATTAATAACTGAAAGTAAATAAATATACATTTTATGTCTAGAAAAATTTATTGTAGATAAATTAAGAGAAAAAGAAAAATCCTACTATACACAATTTCTATTATTTTCTTATTAATCCATTAATCTATTCTTTAGAAAGTTTTCAAATAAATTGATTATAATAATGTAACCAACGACAATAATAATATCCAAGTCCAAGATTATATTTGATTTAATTCTTTTGGTTCAATTTTTATTTACTTGAAATCAATTTATTTAGCTAAGTAATACCACGAATGTGTATTTTAAGGCTTTTTGTGTGGGGGGGGAGTACATATAGCAATTTCCCGAAAACAAAAATAGTGCACTATATTAAATATGTTGAAACTATATTTTATTGGCTTTGATTAGATGATTCGAAATCTATATGAAATAATGGACCAAATTGCAGAAGTAACCCTAGGTTTACACACGACATAAATTCTGTTAAAATTTCTGGTGATTTGGTGGACAGCTAAAAACAGTATGCTGGCGATTTTCTGTTAGACTTTTATTGTCATTTATGTCTACAAAATTAAAAAGATTAAAAAAAATTTGAAAATTTAAAAAAAAAACTACGTTTCTGTCTACAGAGTTGTCAGAACAGAAATCCAGACATTTCTGTCTAAACACCAGACATATCAAAGACAGAACATATATATGTTCTGTTAAAGTTAAAGAAAATGTGCAGTACTGCAGTGTAACGCCTAATATATGTCATTAGGTTTAAAAAATCACAAACATCTAATAACAAGTTAATAAAATTGTCAAAAATTACCTGATAATTTAAATTTTGTTCATAAAATGCTATTCCAATTCTGTTAAGGCTCAAACCAAAAATTATGTACATACATAAAAAATTAATTTTGTTGTCAATTATAACTTCAAAATATCAAAAAAGAAACTTTTCTAAACTCTTTAAACCTAAAACTATTAAATTAAAGTTATATCTCTTAAAGAACTAAAATATTTCGTATGGTTAGTTAAAAATTTCATAATTTTCTTCTATATTTTTTTTTTTTTAATTTTCATGAATTATTTTTTTACAGTTGTATATTGTATATACTACGCAAAATGCTAAAATAGTATTTTTCTTTTAAAAGCCTAAGCCTAAACGTAAAAAAAAAATGTGCATAAATAAATCATAATATCGCGACAAATTTGACAGATTGCATATTTTATGTATATACCAAAAAATAAAATAAAATCCAATTGCTCTCTTTATAATTTTGTGTAGATAAAAATCATGGGACTGGAAACTGACATATAAAATATTTCATAAAAAAAACAGAAAATTCATTTTTTTTTGGAAAAAAATTTATGTACATATTTTTTTTTATAAATATTGCTTTAACCGGATAAAGGGTTGATATTCTCTTCCATCATACGTTCTAAAATTTATGAAAATTTATTGCCTTTAGGATATTATACAAACAACAACATTAATACCTAAAAGGACAAATTGTAAATACATATATATACGTAACAACAGCAAAAAAAAAAGGATTTTTCTTTCTACTTTTTTCATTTCATTTTTTTTTTTTTTGTTATGGTCTTTTTTTTCCTGGATTAATTTTATAAAGAAAACTTAAGGAAAATCTGAAATTTGGGTAGAGAGAGATAACAAATTTTTATGATAATATTACACTTAAAAAAATGATATTTAAATCCCAACTAAATTATAATTATGATTGATTAATTTTCTTCAAAAAAAAAAAGAAAGAGGAAAAATAAGGAAAATAACAAAAACAAAATCTTAAGTCTCATATATAATTTATCTACTTTTTATATGGCCTTATTGTTAAGTCCAGGACATTAAACAAATTAAATTTTTGTGATTCTATTTTATATTTTCTTTTGGTATACAAAAGGAAAAAAAAACAAGAATTAATTCTATTTGGTTAATGAGCTAAAAAAACTGTTGCCAGTCCTCCTATACAGTAAATATATCTATATATAATATCCTTAATAGTACACTAGTAAAAAAAGATATTTTAATTTTTCTATATATTAATTGAAATTTTATATAATAATGTGGAATTCTTAATTCGGGATTTTCTATTACAATTAGAATCTACTGATTCTTATATAAGTTTCGAAAATTTCTGATTAAGCATACTCTATACTTCCACACACCATCGCTGACATTACAGTCCAACAATCTGGCTTGGCTTGATGAACTGTAACTTAATTTAAATTTCAAAATTAATCAAAAAGATAATTTTATATTCAGTTCCTTTCAAAGGAAACTAAAAATACAATACAGTAAGTACCAGATGCTCCATTATCATTTGTTATCCTTATTACAGTATATTTTTAATTTAAATCTAGTCAATAAGAATCTCCTGCTATTCGCTCCCTATTCCGACGGATTGCCTTATGCCTACCTCATAGAGATTTCTCTGACATTTCTCTATTGCTAATTTGGTTTAGGTAAATTTTCTTTTCCAAATAAAAACGATCTGGCAAAATAATAATTACCAAAAAAAAAAAACAAAAATCCTTGCAACAAAAACATTATTTCCCTTAGTGCTAACACGTAACCAAAAAATTTACAATCATCTAACAAAAAAATTGGATAGAGAAAAACAAAAAAAAAATTTTTTTTTTGTTTGTTTGTGACAAAACCGGATGATCCTTCCGGAAACGGAGGGTTGGAAGTGGCTAAATCTCCGGATATTTTAAATACGTGTGCTGGAATATTATTATTATGATGATGATGGTAACTGTAATATTATGATGGTAACTGTGGAAACGGTATTATAATTCCACCAAAAAAAAAACAAAACATAAAAATTGTGTCAAAAATATATGCCAACCAGGAAAGGAGCAACAGGAAAATTGCGCCAAACACACCAAATATAATATCAAATCGGATTATTATAAGATAAAGAAGGTGAAAAGGTCAGATAGGATATTATTCATTTAACTATGACTTTTATAATACCATTTAGATTTATATACAATTTTTTTGTTTTGCAAGTCTGCTTTTGGTTATATTATAGTGGAATTTTTTAATGGTCGGCTAGAAATGTCGGTGATGATGATGGATGTTAAGACATTTTAGGAAAAATTAAACAAAGAATATATACATCAACAAAAAAAAAAAACTAAATATCACTCAAGGATTTTTTTTCTATATAAAAACATAGCAATAAAAGTATGATCCTTAAATATATTTTTACCGAGGATTTTTATTTTTTTATCAAGATTTTATGTTTTTTTTTTTTTTTTGGTTGTGTGTCTGAGAGATAATGACGACTTTGTAATGATGTGATTTTATTTTTTCGTATTCAATTGAAGGGTGAAAAAAAAAAATGAAATATTACTGGTAATTTATATATTTTTTTTTTGCATCAGGGGTGAGTAAGTTTACTATGAGGTATGGGGTATGTTTTAATGAATATATTGTGATAACAGATTCTTCTTCGAAAATTTTCCTCATCTGGTATAAAAATAATTAATGAGATGATGTTGTTGTTTTTTTAAACTCCTTTTTAAAATGCACGATTTTTTTTTTTATGCTTATATATAAATTGGATAGGAAGTTTATATTTTTGTGAGCTTTTCTGTAATTAAAAAGTTTTTTTTTTAGAAAAAAAAAACATAATTGTAATTTTGATGGCATAAAAAAAAACCTTTTTCTTTTTAATTTATAATTTTTTTTTTCTTTTTTGAGGGTTTTCACTTCACTGAGGATCTTTTTTTTTATGTTTGTTTGAACAATTTATTTACATAAATGGAAGAAAAACAAAATCATTTAAAACCAAATTTTATTTTTAATAGAAAAAATAAAAAAGAGACTAAAATGTCTGACATTTATTTTAGATTGTTAAAACAGATTGAATACGATAAGGTAATAATAAAAAAAAGACTGCGTTGCATTAGAACTGCTATATATAGATAATGATTTTAATTTGACAGATCATAAGAATTCAAAGTGACGCAGATGAGATGTAGATATTGAACACACAGCTGAGAATGAACATTGAAAGTGTGTACTCGGAATAAATGACCCTAGACATAGACATCTTGAAACTGGATCAGGAGTACACAGAGTCTACAAACTTTTATTCTTAGAGGATTCATTTTTTTTTTTTTTTACCAAAATGGAACCGAAGCCGTATATAATATTATAAATAGTATATACGGCTTTGATGAAACAAGCTTTTACTTTTTTAATGTGGGAATGGAAAACAATTAATTGGGGGGAATTTATTATATACTTGCAGTTATAGAGGAAATTCAACCCAAACTAGGTAATTCTATTTACAATTTTTGGTTCGAAATTATAATTTTATATTTGAGATGATTTTTCAGAATCATATTTAGCCTAATACTGATAACACTAATCAGTGCAGGTTTTGAAAATCAATCGAATTAGAGGAAACTTTACAACATTGTTTAATTTAATTATGCGACATTTGCAACAAAAATATTACACTCGGACATTAACAAGAAAAGAAACTAATACCAATTTCTTTTCAGACACACTTTCTTACACTTTCTTACACCCTCCATGGTGTAGAAAATTTTTGCGTTCTTTTGACTACACTTTCTACACTTTTTTTAAATCGGCGCCTAGAAAAAGTGTACATTTTTCTACACTTTTCTACTACACCCTCAAATTTGAAGGTGTAGAAAGTGGAGATGTAATTAATTTTTTTTTTAACTTTTTAAGGTGGAAATATATACTATTCGTCAATTAAATAATGTTTTAATCACAAATTATGAAAAAAAGTATAACAATTTAAAATTATAAAGAATTTTGTTAGGGTGTAATAAAAGTATGTTTTTTTCATACCTTAAACTTTCCTACACCATAGATTTTTGACATTTCCCACCATGGTGTGGTGTAGAAAAAAAATTTCTGAAAAGAAATTGGTATAAATTGACGTGAAAAGTTATTGCTTTAAAAAATACAGTTCGATTGATAGAAAATATTTTCTGCGTATTCCACAATTCCACAACTTCATTTTTTGTGTTCAGTTCTGGTCATTTTAGTGGAAATGTCTACTAAAAAAATCATTAAATAAAAATAACAAGATAATAAAAAAAAAAAAACTATTCCCAAACAACAAAATTGGCTTTCAACCAAATGAAAATTTGAAATTTAAAGAAGAGTAAAAAAAAAAATTTAATTCAAAAATGAATTTTCAGTAAAAAAATAAATTTTATTTACTTTAATCATAAAATGAATTTCTTTTCTTTTTTTTTAATTTTATTCCAAAACAAAAATCATTTTTTTACTATAAATAAAAATTTTTCACAATTTTTGTAAATATAAATTTTGAGCTATATATGGTGTATCTCTGAGATAGTACGACTGTTGAAAGCTTTATGAGCCATAATGGCGACGACCCAAATTTTAACGTAAAATATTAATTTTTCTTTTTGTACTGTTGTATAATATCCAATTTCTATTTTTCGCCAACAGAAAATAAAAAAAAAAATTGCAAGTCTAGGCACCAAAAAAAAAAGAACGAATTTTAAAAAAATATATATACGAATTCTACATGCCGTTTTTTAATAGTTATCATTTTTTTTATATAGTTACAATTTTTATGCTGTTGTATATTATACAAAAGAGAGTGCATTGAATAAAATGTGATACCATTTCACAATTATATAAATATTTATATTCAATTGTTTGAAAAAAAAACCAAGGACTGTAAAGGATGTGCGCCAAGTTAATACGTAAAAGGCTCATTGTATATATATAATGTACTTCAAAATGTATATAATTTTTTATAGCACATTTCCAAAATTGAATAATGTACATTGAAATTAATATGTCGTTAAAAAAAATCAAATTAATTAAAATCACATTTTTGTAAGAATTTTTAAAATTTAATTTAATTGAAGTGAATAATTCAATGTTGTGTAAATGTAAAGTATAAATATTTCTAAACGAAAAACACTGATTAATCAGTATAACAGTCGACCAAAGTAGCTGCTTAATATACTTTAATATTTCATTGTACTTAACATTTTAATGCCATTTTACCATATTAGATACTAAAATACTTGAAAAATTTGAAGGAGATTTACAAATTTTGTAACCAAACCTAGAATTTTTGAAACTAATATATTGGAACCTTTCGTAATGTAATACTAATTCCAAAATTGTAGTTGTTATTAATTAGACTTAGTTATGCGCATTAATTTATTGACTTAGTTATGAGCATTAATTTGAAAATGATAGTAAAAATTAAATATGTAAATAGATAAAATAAATTAATTTTTATCACTCATCTCATCACTCATGAAATTATAAATTTAAAATTTATAAAAATACAACGAATTTAGATCTGATTAAAAACTCTAACAAATTTAGAATGAATTCATAATTATTAAAATTTGTCTTCTTTTATACATAATTACTTTTCATCATTAAGATGGATGAAGGTATAAGCCTCAGTTTGTTAATTAATTAACTTGATACTTACATGAAAGTAATGTTGTATATATCCAACATTACGTGTATTTTTTTGATTGTGACTTGAACAAAATCTGAACTACAAAAAAAATGAAGCTTTGTCAACTATGCATTCACAGCTTTTATAATTCATCGAAATTTATTAAAATACCATCTATATTCTTTCATTGCAATTTAAACAAACTCCCATTTTTAATAAAAAAAAAAAGAAATTTTGGTATAAATTTTAAAATGATGTACATTTAAATTTTAATTTTATTTAGTATGACGTCGACGAGGCGAAATATAAAAAAAATGCCGTCACATTGTCTTGTGGGGTCAGTGGACAATTTTTCTGTATTTTGGTTTTTTGTAAATATTATATTTTCAAATGTATTTTTTTATTTCAAATATAAAAAAGTAATTATAAACTTATTTCATGAATATGTATATTTAAAATATTTAATATTCAACCAAGTGAATAAACAGTGATTTACTGTTTCACATAAATATGAAATATCGTCTTTTTAATTTTTTTTTATTAAAACTCAACTTTGTATTAAATTTTGGATATAAAAAAATTAAATATTTCCTATCTGAACCGTATCAACATTGGTATCAAATATAATGTGGCATTTTTCAGTTGCTTAAATTCTACTTTTTTTTGAAAAAAAAATTAATTCAATTTACAATTCAATTAATTTACATTTACTTTAATTGCAATTTGGGAAAAATCAACAGGATTAAAATGAACTTTTTAGTTATAATAAAAATTTGACAAAATTATTTTCAGAAAATCAAATTTTAATTATTCCGATAAAATTTAATTAATAAAATAATATAACATTTTAATTAATTTTCTCCTTTGATTCATAGGACATAATAAACTTTATTATACTTTTAAATGTATTTATTATATATAAATTAATTTCATTATTAATTTCATAATAATATTTTATAGTCATAATATTATTTTAATTATTTATAAAATAAAATGAAATATGTTAAAAAAAAAATTGAAAATATTTAAATTTTTTACATCAAAATGTTAATTTTTCAATTGTCAGTCACTCAAGCAACCAAAAATTAATTTCAGCCATGGTCTGCCGGTGTGGGTTTACTGATCTGTTGATTAATATAAAAATCATTTTTATTTTAAATAATTCTGATTTTTGGCAATTTTTAATCTCTGATAAATTTCATAATGACAACAGATTTTTAATATAAAAATATACATTATATCGGCGACAATTTAAGTAACATTAATAATTTGTTTGTAAAATATGTATATGGATTAGTTTTGGTCCAATTTGCTTTAATTTACAGAAATTAAAAATAAATAATTTATTTTTACTATAACATTTCATGGAGAAAATATTTTTTTAAACTAAATTATTCCAATATTAATTCTGGGTGGGAAACTTGCTTTCTTATACTAAAACTAAACGTAAAGAAGATGCTTAATTTTTATTTCATATTTTCTTTGAAAAATTTTTTTATTTGACATTTTGCAATATTGTTATTTTACTGCAGATTATTTTTTTCTGATTTGATTTTTCTACAAAATTGTTAGTGTTGGAATCTCCCTGAACAAACTGATAATGATAATGATTAACATTCTGTTGAGGGGAATCACCGTCAAAAAAAAAACTCAAATTTCGGAGGAATTTCTATAAGCACAAAGAATGAGAGCAAAGCGAAATATTTATTCTCTCAGTAGAGCAACATAAATAAATACACAACACATAGATTATAATTATAGCTATAGATATAGAATCACAATGATACAATAAGTGACGTAAGTTGAATCTAATCGAATAAATGACGTAAGTTGAATCTAATCGAAAATTAATATATACTTGCATTTCTATCAATATATTAATTTTCCAGATTTCGGTGGTATTTTTATACACAAACCTCTCGGAAATCCGCCAATTACCTTCCTAATGAATGTACCAAATAAACATAAATTAATCTAAAACAATATGAGTTAAATTATTAACCTAAAATAATTTCTATCTTTAAGTTTTAGCATTAAAATATTTAAATTGCATAACTTCAGGTGTAATTAAATATATTTCTATTCCATGAAGATGTAAAAAAAATAATTTATTATATTCATATAATAATGTATCTTTTATTTAAAAATATTTTTGATATTGTAAAAATGATTTAACTCAATGCAATTAAAAAAAAAAGAATTATAAACACTAAGAATAAATAATTAAATATTTCTGACATAATTTATTTTTAATATTTGTAATATTTCCAAATAAAAAACATATCCTCTTTCATATTCACTCTTCGTCAATAATTTCATTCATTACTCATTATCATTAAATTCCAAAAAAAATGATCAGAGTTTAAATTGTAAAATATTTTTTATTTACATATTTACATTTACAACTAATTCTAGTAAAAATACTTCGAAAACTACATGAATTTCATTAGAAATAAGGGAGAAACCAAAAAACAAAAACAAAAATCTAATCAACAAAACTTTTTCTTATCAATGAATTCAAACAAATTCCATTTCTGCGCGATGCTATATAAATTGAAATTGCATTATTGAAAATTAATTACTTCAATTGCATCAGTTCAATTGATCAAATCGCTTAGAATTATTAAACGTAAATTGAATATTTAGAATTTATTTAAAATTAAAAAAAAAAAAACATAAAATTAAATTCATAATTTTTAAAAGTTTTATTTTATATAAAAAAAAAATGAAGTTGATTATTAAATATATTTTGTCAATAATATTATATTTCGATATACATATGGTTAACGGTTTTCCATCTATCAATGATCATCTGAATTTCATACAAGATCACGAAATATTTCAACAAAATTATAATAAAATATTTGAAGAATCAGAATTAACATTAAGTTCTGATTTTAGAAAACCAATTAAAGAAAGATATAATACTAAATGTGGTATCCGGAATATAAATTCAGATATTTTATCATCAAGAATATCAAATGGTGATGAAAGTGAAATCGGTGAAATTCCATGGCAAATAGGATTAGCAATATTTAAAAATGGAAAATATATATTTAATGGTGCTGGTTCAATTATACATCCATCAATTGTAATGACAGTTGCACATCGTGTCCAAAATATAGAATTAAATAAGTTAATTATACGTGCTGGTCAATCGAATCTAATTAATAATGATGAAATTAATCAACGACAAGATCGTAATATATCAAAAATTATTATACATGAAAATTTTGGAAAAAGAAATTTTATTAATGATATTGCATTATTGGTTTTAGAAAAACCATTAATATTTACATCATTTGTAAGTCAAATTTGTTTACCACCATCAAATATGATTTTTGATCATAATTTATGTACAGTTTATGGTTGGGGTAAAAATAATTATGATGAAAATGGTAAATATCAAGCAAATTTGAAAAAAATTAATTTACCAATTGTACCAAAAGATCAATGCCAAAAATCATATAAAATGTTTGGTTTAAATAATCTAAATTTATCATCATTTGTTTGTGCTGGTGGTGAATATGGTATGGATAGTTGTTCTGGTGATGGTGGATCACCATTAGTTTGTTCAATATCAAATGATTCAAATCAATATTATCAAATTGGTATTGTTGCTACTGGAATTAAATGTGGATTAAATGATTTACCAGGACTATATACGAATATTTCATATTTACGTTCATGGATTGATGAACATGTTATAAATGAAGGATATGATATATCTTATTATTCATACACATTAGAATAAATTAAATTTATTTGTTTGTATTTATATTATGTACTTAAAAAAATGTATTATTAATTATAATTTTATATATAATGTATTTAAATAATTTCAAATTAATTCTATAATTATTGTTTTATTTTATTTCATTTAATAAAAGTATTTACACTTAAAAAATGTCTTTATGTACTTTGAAGCATAAAAATTAAAGTATATTCTTAAATGTTTCATTATCTATTTGGAAAAACCAAAAATCTGTCATTGAAATTTTTTAAAGGTTAATTAAAATGTAAACCCTTCATCTACATATTATTTCATTTGTATATAATGAAAAAGAATATAATTTTATCATTGTAGAACTTATAAATGAAAAACAAAATTACAATCTTATTATGTCAAAGCAGTACTTACAAATTATGAATAAGAAAACACAAATTGTAGATTGTAGTAGTATTAGAGCATAGATCAGATTGGTCCTACAAATTAGTGGGTTGGGACTAAAAATGGAAAAACCTATCATTGATAATTAAATTATTATAATATTGAAAAATATTATATGCATAATGTACATATGTACATACATGTATGTATGTATATATTTTGTAAATAGTTTTAACTTGTGCATTGATATATATGTAATAGCGAGCACTAAATATGACTAAAAACTGTACGGAATCATTGATCAAATTAGCAATCTTGGCATATTATAAAGCATATCGTGTCTATATTAATAATAATATTGATATCAATACTTTCTGCCTTTCAATCCAAATTAGATATTTTTCATCCCTTTTTAACGGCTGTATTACATGTTCCTGGCGGAATTCCGTCATGGCGGTATTTTCATATATTTATTATACCCAACAAAAAAAGTCCTAAAAATTTTAATACTTAAATATGTACATTATATATTTAATAATTATCACAATAAAAAATGGAGATTTAATTTGTTTTAACAATAAAATTCAGATTATTCACTAATATGTTTTAATAATATGTTACTTCCTTCCTTAAGGATACGTTGCCCAATAAGCTTATTGAAATAAAAATAAAAAAAAATTTGAATGTAAGTGGAAAATAATATGGGAAAACTTCCCATACTTGTTTCAAAATAATATCTAAGATCTGAAATGCACTGAAAGCCTTTAACTAATTTCATCAGTATGAAAACCACGAATGGAAAAATTGGTATGACAATTGTCCTTGTCTTGTACTATAGTCTAAATTTCCTTCCAAATATGTTACTAACTAATATTTCCATAATTAAACTTAATTTTTTAATTAATTCATGAATCAAAAATTTTGGTTATTACTGATTTTATGTAGAAAAATTAATTCTTATTATCAGAAAAGTTGGGAAAAACCAAAGTTAAATAAAAATATACCAAGCTCTTTTTAAATTAAATCTTCTTAAAATACATATACCGTATAAATTTTTTTTAAATATATGTAACAAAAATATTCTGTATATATGAATTCATTGGATATGATTTATTTTTGTACATATCCTGGTATATGAATTAAAGAATAAATTTGAAATACTTTTTCCTATAATTATTTATCATTCAATATACAAAAAAAAAATGCAATTCACCTTTTCTATTCATCAAATTTTTATGAAATTAGTCATAAATCTAACTTAACTAAATATAATAATAATAGTATACTATTAATCATTATTTGTGAACCAGATATATTTAGCTTTTATATATCTTTAATTTTTAATTATTTAATTTTAATAGAACGTAATATATAATTAAAAAATTGATCAAGTATCAGTATGGTAAAATCAAATCAACAATAATGAAATATAGATATAATTAGTATAAGAAATATGTATCTACATATGCACTGTAAATAAATATCAGCCCCCAATTTCACTATTAATATTTTATTATTTTACTTTTCTTATAACATTAAATATGAATCTCAAATGTACATACAATTTTGTTGACATTTCTTAAATAGTTTTTATATTACATAATAAAATTATTTTTGCTCTCTTATATATACATATGTATATTTACATATAAATCACAATAGAATCATTACAATTAAATATCCAATTGAACCAATAAATCCAAATAAATATTGTAGATTTGTTGAACCAGAAACTGTTGTCGAATTGTGATTTAAATGTTCATTTGGTTTTGGTACATGAATTAAAGGTGGCGATGTATGATAATTATTTTCTGGACTATGAAAATCTGAACTTTGCATTTCTGTTTGTTTCCCATCTAATATTTAAATATAAATAATATATAAAATTAAAAATATTATATTTATTATGTGATCAAAAAGATTCTTTTCACCTGTTGATCTTGACAATTCTGCTAGTGATCCACATATTATAATAAACATAATCAAAATTATTTCTTTCATATTGAAATATTTTTTTCTTATAATGTATACTTTTCAAAAAGAACAACAATATTATTGTAAATAATTTGATGGAATGGAACTAACATTAGAACTTCTGAAAAAAAATGATTTCATTCTAAGTATACAATGTTCAGGCTAATTAAACATCATGACTCATTAAAAAACCGGTTAGATTTTATAATGACATTTATTTTTAGCGACAATATTTTAATGTTTTTTGAAACATCGAATTTCTAACACTTTTCCGATTACGGAAAATATGTATTTATGTAAATATTATTGCAAACTAAAAATTCCAAAATTAGAGTTAAATTTAAAAAAATATGGAAATATAAATTAAAAATTATAAAATTAATTCCCAATTTATGGCAGTGGGATTTACTATTTGTATAGTTTAATGAACAGAAGCTATGAGTAAAATATATATAAGAGAGCAATAAAAAGCTTATTGACGTAATTTGATTGAAAAAATGATCCCCCATCAAAATACACTAAAAATAGAAGTAGCGCTTTGTAATGGCTTTGAATAAGTTAGTATTTTAGTTAGTTATTAATTAGTTATCATATTGAAATCTATTTCAATTCACATCACCTTTAATTGAATGAATAATTAAATATCGCATTAGAATTCGAAAAAAGATTCTAAAGTAACAATTATAAATTCAGAAGTCTGAATTTCAGCATTTTTATTATTAATTAAGTAAGTTCTCAACATTTGCATTTTTATTTAATTAAGTAAGTTATCAACATTCTAGAATTACTAATTTTGCATTTTGGGCACCCCTGATCTACGTGCTACAGAGAAAACTACAAACTTATAACATGTCAATTAAGGTATATATATATTTTCCTATAAAATTATGGAACAAATTATAATTTCAAATGACACAGCTGTATTTTTTGATATTTGATTCATCCTCTCTCCAATTTAACCTACATATATAATTTTTGTATTGAAGTGTAAACATGTAGCGTAGCGAGTGTATTTTGTTGGGGTTTTCCAATAATTCAAGTTAAATGCATATATATTATGGTTTTTCCATAAATATATTCACATATCATATCATTAATATAACCAAACCAATTCGACAGAATACAAAATTGAATCTATCTTAACCAAAAACAATTAATATTATCTTTGTTTCTCTTTCATATATGCATATACTACATTCAAAAGATATTTTTGCAAAATAAAATTATGTTATGCTTATGCTCCATCTCATTATTGATCAACTTAAAAAATAAAGATGCGATACAAAATTATTATATCAAAATTAATCTGACTGCGGCTGATATTATTATAAAAAAATTAAAAACTTTCTATTTTTTTTACAAATTATTTTAAATTAATATATTAAAAATCGTAATTATAGTACAAATTAAACTTAACTTAGACTTAAAACGATAAATCTTAAAAGTAAAAACTAACTATAATTTATATTAACAAAATATTATACATGATTAATATATCAAGAACCATATGGTATTTGACCTGGACCAGGTCTAACATACTGACCTGGAACGATTTTTCCAAATGAATTTACTTTTTTAAAATATATTGGATTATCTAATCTATGAACAGCTTCCTGTTGTGGATCTGCAATATGAATTAATGGCGGTGTATAATGTCCTCCACCAGCTCTACCACGAACTTGTTGTGCTGGTTGGTCGGTCCATTCACTTCGAACACTTAAACTAGTTGACTGTCCAAGTAAACTTGGTTTGGGTTTATGTTGTCGTCTACGTGTTGTTTGATCATTATGACGTGTTCTTTGTCGTTGTCTATGATGTGGTTGGGTAACTTGTTCTTGTTGTTGACTATTATATCCTTCGAATGGATTTACATTATAACTAGATTGAGGTGATCTATTTAAATTAGAATTTTGATCATTTGAAAGTCCACTATTGTATTGTGGATTTAAATTATATGATGTAGATTCACTTGGATATTGTTGATAATTTGGTAAATATTTATAATCTTTAACAATATATTGTTGAGATGTTAAAATCATTAAACAAAATAATATAGAAAAATATTTCAACATTTTTTTAAAAAATAGTTCATTAAAATTTATGTTATATTTTAAAACACAACTTGACTTTATAACATTCAAGAGAATTTTAAAAGAATTTGTGTGAAAATAAAAGCTTTATTTTTTGCTATAAAATTTTTATTTTGTTATGAATATTTTTTTTTTTTTTTTAAACTTGTTTATAAGCCGGAATCACTAATTATATTTATCCCGAATTTGAAATACCTACATATACGAGAGTATACATATATATAATACTTATATTTAAACAAATCATCTTATCAATTTTTGTTTAAAATATATTTTTTGGTATGTATTTATTTTTTTCATTAAAATATTCAAATTGACATTTTATTTTTCGTTTACTGACGTAAAAACCTGTATAGGTACTTTTGTACATAAAATATTCATTTGCGTTTCATAAATGAATCTAACCTGTTCGTCACGATTGCTGGTTTATTGGTAATCCCGACTCAATATACTGAACAAAATATAAAAAAGTATTTTTATTAAATTGTTAAAAAAAAAAAAATTTGAATCAAATTAATCTAATTTCTCCCACTTTCTTAACATAAAAGTTCATGCTAATCAATGAATGAAGTAAAACCGGACTATAAAGAATTATTGTAATTATTGAATGAAAAATATATAAATAATATGTATAGGTACATAGATTGAAAATATTGTAAGGGAAATTCAATTTACTGATATTGTATTTTACACACAATTCATGTATGGAATATATTTACTCTCAAGTCTAGTTTAGTAGAATTCCAGTAGAATTTCCATTCAAAAAGTTTTGTAAAATTATTGTAAAAATATTGTGCATATGATTAATATGAAAAATTATTTATGCACATTATATACGAGTATTTTAGGATATTTCAACATTATATTGATGCTTGAACTAAAATAGATCATCTTCAGTTTCAATATTATAATAATAAAAAAGATAACGAAATTACACCTTGCTATATATAACTTTCATATATATGAGCCATTGATTTTAAATGTGGCATATAAGTCATTTTTTTTCGAAAAATTATAATTAAATTATTGAAATTATTTATGCTGTTTATGATATTTATGATTTTTTCATGTTTTACTGATTTGTTGTTAATTTCCTTCAAAATTCTGTATTATTTCGTCCATAGAAATTTTACTGGTAAACAAAATTGCAAAAATATTTATAATATCGCAAAATAAATTAAAAGTGACTTATGCCACTTTCAAAATCAAACACTCATGTATGTATTTTGCTATAAATTAAATTAAAGCTTAGACAAAATTTATAAATTTTTATCCGTGCATATATGTATATCTATATATGTATGTACATATATATGTATATTCAATTCTATCTACAGTTGTTGGATCTTTAATCGAAAAAGTTTACAAATGTTATAAATAAAAAAACAAAATTCAAGGTTCTATTATATTAATTTTTTTTTCTCCTAATCTAGCTATATGTTAAATTTGAATCGTTTATTTATAAAGTCTTAAATATAAGTAAAATAAAAATTATAATTCTATTTACCTTTTTTCTATCTTCCAAAAAATTTTCTTTCACGAAATTAATTATAAATGTATAAATAATATAATATTTATATATATATTATGTATATTCATTATATATAGTACATAACACATAACGATATATCATTTATATAAGCAAACTTATAAAATACAGATAAAGATAATAATATATACGCAGCTTTATCTCTTTATCTCCTTTTCGAAAAACATAATATGTAATAAAACATCCTTTATCTTTATTTTTCCGTAATACCTACAACAAATCAAAGAAGTTAAACTACACACACTGTTTTCTAATAAAACGATATAATCTATTATTGTTAGTATAAATTAAATAGAAAAATAGTCTTTTTAAATTTTTATGTTAATTATTTGTCTTCTGACGACAAATTGTTTATACAAATAAATAATTCAAATGAAAAATTGTCCAGCTTGAATAGATGGAAAATAAAACAAAATGTAATAATTAAAATATCCTCCCTAGCATAAAATTTCCATAAAGTAACTTTGATATTTGTATGCCTCAATCATGGAATCCATTCAATTCTTCCAATTCTTATGTGTAATATAAATTGAGGATAATTCCAATTATCCTCAATCTGCCTGGGCATTTCGAAAATAGTTTAATATTAAATTAAAATTCTAATTTCCAATTTTAATATATATTAAACTCGAGTATAATATATAATAAGAATTCGTTTTTAACCCATTTTATTAAAGTTAATTTCCTTTTCCTTATATTTCTTATATTATGTCTAATTATATTTAAACAAACTCCTTATTTTCATTAATATTTACTTTTACTGAATATTTTTTTCTGTATGTTGTATATTTTATTTTTTAGACGAAAAAAAAAACACATTTGAGATTTACACATGTCTAAAAATAAGAGAAATTGTTGCAAACATAATATAAGAAGCAAAAATAAACAAACAGAGAAAAAAAAACGAACTTTTTTTTTTTACAACCAGATAAAAAAGGATTTAATTCTTCAAAAAGGGATCAGTTCTTTTTCAGATGTGTGCAATGCGGTGAATTTGGGTTAAATCATTATACATACCAAACAAAATAAATAAAGTTCTCCAAAAATATAAATTTTCCTTTTTCGCTTGTCTATTTTCTCGCTGATTGGTAAAAAGTAATTTATATAAATAAAATGTATTAAAAAAATAACATTGTGACAAAACTTTTGCTACATAAGATAATTTCGTTTGATAAACAAGGATTTATTTAAAATTTTTATTTTCAAAAAAAAAAAAAAAAATTATCAAAAAATAACAAAGGATCTACACACTAATGTTTGTGTAAATGTAAAAGTTTTGAATATTATAAAAGTTGATCAGAGGAAATACAAACAAGATTTACCAATTTACATGACACGAAGATATTATGAAATTATAGATAATTATAATTTGTAGTTAAACAAACATGAATATTTTACGTTTTTAAGTAAAAATTGATTCTTAAAATTTTAAATTTAATTAAGAATATATTTTAAAATTAATTTTTTGGGATTTATTTGGACAAATATTTTTTTCTTGTGTTTAAATATTTTTTTTTTTCAATAAGGATAATTATGTTATATGTGCTTATAATAATATATTATGTCCAAAAGAATGACCGAAATTCTAAAAATTGGGTTACAAAAGCATTATTAAAACCGAACATTGATTAATTTAAAATTTAAATTATTATTTAATATTAAAAATATAGTATGATTAGACATGTGTAATTTAAATTATAAACTAAAAATACAAAGCTTTATTTCTAATTTTTCCATAATCTTTTTTAACTCTAAATAACTTTATCGCTAATATTTAAGTATTTACATGCCAGTATATTTACATTGCTATATTATCAGATTAAAAAAATTAATTTAAATTAATTAGATTAATCTGTAATATATAGAATTCAATTAATCTCATTTCTACACTGATTAATATACTTATCTCTATTTATAATTTTATTTTCTAATGTTTATTAGAAAATAAAACGTAAATATGTATAAATATTCTCTATTAACTAATCAATATTATCGAATTTGAGAATGAGAGAATTATTAAAGAAATATTATGTAAATCGTTTTATATATTATGTATACAATTCCATTACATCAAATACCTTTGATTGCATATTCCTTTGAAAGGCTTCGAAACTTTAAATACATTTCAGATAAACGCAGAAAAAAACATCACTTTAATTCATATATGTATTATTTATTTATCCTTATCAAAGTTAAAGCTAAAAAAAAATACTTTAAATTATTTTTTATTGAATCCAAACATTTTTTATTTATTCTTCGCATTTAGTTTAAAAATATATAATAAACTATAATACATTTTTTTTATATATATTTTAGTTACCATATCTAATTAAAAAAAAATTTCAACTTAACTAAAAAAAAAACATAAAAAATAAAACATATTTTTTTCATTTAAATTTATTGCCTACTATAAAACACTATTAGAGAAAACCTTTTATGTGTGCGGTTTGCATGCCACTCTTCGAAATTATATGGGTACAAAGGTTGAAATATTTAAAATTTACCATTAAACCTCATAAAAGTTGTACATATATACGTATTTAATTTTCCTATAATAATATATGTGTATGTTAAGTATTAAAGGATTAATACCTCTCTAAAATCCTTTATAAGAATGATAAAAAACTTGACTTTTAATTCTTTACCACGATAAAGTCAGTTTATTTATTTTCAACTTTTTTTTTTATGGTGTTGTATTTTTTGTCATCATCATCATCATCAACACTCATTCTATTAAAATATCTGTCAACTATTTGTCGTTTTTGTTGAAAGATGAATTTCTATACTTTGCTAAAGAGAAGAAGAAAAAAAAACACCTAACAACACGGCAAAAGGTTTATATTTTTATATATTTACAACATCCACGGATCCATAAAAGAAATGTAGTTGGTTGACAAACAACAACCAACAACAGTTCACCGTCATAACAAAAAAAAATTACCTTTAAAATGAAAATTTTCTAAAGCTCTCTTTATCCTTTCTATATTTTATTATTATTATTATTATAAGTCAAATTTTATGACTGTGATAAATGCTGTTTTATGTCCTGACACATAGAACTTTGAAAAAAAAAATCCTATAAAGGTGTTATTATATATATACATATATATATATGTATGATGACGTCATATTATCTAAAGTAAGAAAATTTTCTTTATGAGAAAGTTAGGATCATATTACCATTTATTTACCACATTTTCATTTAATGTACATGAACATTTTTGTAAATTTGAAAATGCGGTGGCAATAGATATTTTATATAAAGTATAAACATAGAGAGAAATGCGCTTATTTTTTTTTTTAGAACATTAAAATTTTTATAAGTTTATGTATGTGGTTCATGGTTCATCATATAGTATAGTATATAATGTGATAACAAGTATACCAATTACTTTTTTTCATACTATAATAACGCGAAGTAATTATGTATATGAATATGAGGAAAGACTATATAATATGTTAGTCTTTGAAATTAGTGTTCAGTTGTTTTTTTTTTTTGTTCGAATTTCTACTATTTCCATGAATACATAATTATGATTTATTATTTTGGATAATGGAAATGTGTTCAAATACTTATCATCTAATTATATCATTTCAAATTTTAAAAATTCTGTTAACCGAAATAGAAATTAAAGATCTTGTCTTTACCAAAAATTAAAACACATTAATTTATATTTATACTCCTTAAAAAAAACGTCTTCAATTAAATTCATTTTCCACTTTTTCATATAGTTATCTTTAGTCAAATAGAGGCAAAACTATATTAGTTAACCGAAATGTTAAAACTTAAAAGTACTCAAATTAATTTCGAAATTAGTATTATATCTATAACTATTATTAATACTTCATCAAAAAACATTAACTCAACTCCTTTCATTTTCGAAAAGCATTATTTATATTCACTCAATTTCTTTGTAAACCAAGTTGAGTATATGCTCAAATAAAACCAAACCATTGAAAAAAAAGTAAGTTGATATTGATATCCATTAAAATGATATTAACCAAAATATGATTTTCATATTCAGTAATTATTGTATACACAAAACACTGAAATTTAGCTTCATAAATTTAGAACTTCTACAAAACCCAGATCTATTCTACAATTATATTCTATATGAAATTGTATGGTAATATGGTAATATGGTAATATACAGACATAGGACTGTAACCCCACAATTAAAGAAAATGCAAAATAAAAAAATCAGTTAAATTTTGTTTATAATTAATAAAATATTTTTTTTTTATTTTAATTTTTCTTTCTTATATACAAAAGTAAATCAATTTTGATGAAATATTAAGCTACATTTGCGGTGACATTCTCATCTATTGAAAAACTGGCACGGACTAATAAAAAATAAATAAAATAAATAAAAATTACTTTCTGAATCAATTTGAATTTACCAGCTTCAAAATTTTTAATATTATATACTCGGAAACGTGGTGTCTTTTCACCACCAAGTGCTACTGTAAATGGATCATCGGGACTTTGTTGCATACATTGAATTCGTCCTAAATTAAAATCATGACTGTAAACTTGTTTGATTTCACTAAAAAAGAATGAAGAAATCAAAATATGATAGCAAGTACCAAAGTATAATTTCTTTTAGTTTCTATAGCAAAATTACCTGGAACTATATTTCCATATTTTCAAGAGACCATCAGATGCTGTTGTTGTTAATAAATTTGGTACTTTTGTATTAAAACAAATTCCAGAAATTTCTTCTGGATGTCCTTGTGTTGTCCATAAAAACTTTTTATGTTGTCTTTTATCGGCATAATATAATTTACCATCATTTGTGCCAGTTACAAAATAATTTCCATCATTTGGATTCCATATACATTTTTCTACTTCACCATCACATTTCCATAATATGAAATTTTGTTGGATTTGATCTATTTCTCGGCAATCAAATAAACGTACACCACCATCGGAACAACCAGTTAATAAACTTTGTGATTCAGTAGCATGGAATGATAATGATTGAATTTTTTCTGGAAAACATGATTTTATTGTTGTATGTGGCATGCCTTCATCTAAATCCCATAGAATAACTGAATTATCAACAGAACCACTAGCAAGAATGTGCCTAAAAATTTATAAGTTTGTTTCTATTTATTTATTTCAAAACAATATAAAAATTTATCAATTACGGGAAATGTGTGTTCCATGATAAATCCAATACTGCATCGGTATGACCATATTTTTGTTTATTCTTTTTACGACTACCTTTACAGCCTAATTTAAATATTGGTTCAATAGAATCTTGTATATCTAAATCCCAAATAGTTATAATTGGATCCATACAACCAATTGCACACATATTTCCAGGATTTTCACTGCCAGGATCATGATTTAACCATTCAATGCATAGTGGAAAACTTGGTAATAGAAAATCATGAAGTGTATAAAAACTTTCTTCTTCATCGTTAAATACTGTAAGATATAATAATAAAAAATGTTGTTTTGCAAGATTTTAATTTATTGCTTTTTACCCCAAACTTCCATAGACGCAGCATCATCAATTACATGACCAACTAAAACTAAATTATCTGTTGGTTTAATTATATCATCTTCAGCTTCCGAATCGTCTACAAAATTAAACCATTATTATTAATATATGATTACAAAGAGTTACGTTACGTATATGTATGTTAGTTTATAATAATTTATATTTTACCTTCATCGTCCTCCAATTGGGCATCATCATCTACAACTGCAATATCAGCAATACTAGCCACTTGCGTTTCAGCTAAAAACATAAATAAATAAATAATTTAATTTAATTAACTTGATTTTAGTTTTATAATTTACGTTCTTCATCGTATCTATTAAAATTAAATTCATCGCCAGGATTTATATTTTCATTCACATTTGTTTCCATATCCACATCATCTCCTGCTTCATGATCATCTCCGGAATCTTGATCATCTTCAGAGCTAAAAGAAGAACATTTTAAATTTCAGAAAATATATTCTACATTTATCTTTACTCAAGTTCCTGTTTAGTATCCTTAATTACTCTGGCAAGTTCGGCAGGTGTTAAAACTACCTATTAAAAACATTAAAATAAATTTTATTTTTCTATTATAAAATGTTTCCAACCTTTTGAGGTCGTTCTTTGGCAACTCCTCGTTTAATAAAACAAACTGTTGAAATGAAATCAATAGATGCTTCTGGTGGACCTTCTTCCATTATTTATTTTATTTATTACACTTTTCTTACTATAAAATATGAAGATTATTTAATAATATAATATTTTTAGTCGAAGGAACACAAAAATGACAGATGACAGTACAAACACGAGCACGTGCAATAAACAAAACAGATGATTACTAAGTTTGATTGATGTTTATGAGATTTTAACTAAGTGCTGCCAATGTTAATGTAAGTTAAGCTAGAATGAAATTTTGATCACGATTGAATTTGCTTAGATAGACTATTGTTTTATTTTCGCTCAGCTTCATGTAATATCTTCGAGACGAGATCAACAACGGTATCGTCTTTATCTTCGTACTAATAACTCATCCGCATTTGGTCACTATGAATATAACTCCACATTATCCATCCACACATTATTTATCAGACTTTTCAAATTTTAATATTAGTACTAAAAGCCGATGAGCATCAAGAAAAAAAACTATAAAAGTAAAATAATTTGTACTTTTGCGGTGGTCGATTAGACGGGAGACGTTCACGTTAAGCCGGTACACATATAATCGAACGAACGAATGAAGGTTCTTTGTACGAACGAACGAAGAATTTTTTTCTCAATTTTCAAAAATCACAACACAAGAAATTTAAAAAAATTTTGAATTTACATTAGGAACAACGAACGAACGAAAATTCGCGCTATAACTTAAACTTAACAACGAATTTACCTCAAACTCAATCAAATGACCGAACGAATGAACGTTCGGCAATGAACGAACATATATTCCTTCGTTCGGTGTCCACCCACACATACCGAATCTTGATCGAATGTTCGTTCGTTTGTTGGCTGTATATGTGGACGCGGCTTTAGTAGATAGAATAAATACTTTTTGTAATTTCAAAAAGTGTAACTCAAAAAGTAAATAATATTTAAAAATAGTAATGAATTAATTATGTTACTGAAGACTTTATTTCTCATTTTTTTTTATTGTAAATAATGTGGTCCTGGGGTTGGTACATTTTTCAATGGTGAATCAAAATCTACAGGTGGTTCAGTAGCTGCCGTTTCTTGCATAGTAATTCCTATTCTCTCTTGCAAGCTTTCATATAATTTATGAACATTTTCATGATGTTGAGCAGTTGGTTGCATTGTTTTCATTAAACTTCCCAAACGGATTTGAGGTAATTTACTATGGACATACCTAAAAATTAATTTTACTCTTCTTATAATCGACGTTTAAAACCAAATAATATCAATTAATACCATAAAAGTTTAAGCATATGCCTAGTAACATTATCTCTAGTAAGCCCAGCAAATAAAAACTCGTCAAATAGAGTTGTACAAAAATCTTCAGTTGTGAATTCATCACTCATTGGTATTAATAAAGCAATCTAAAAGAATTATAATTAATTGTGTATTGTTTTTAAATAATTACATATTTCATTTACCAGAGAATGTAAGAATGGATCTTCATATGCACGATCATCCTTACATGATGATAATATAGCCAGTACCCTTAATATACCAACACGATCTTTTAATCGGGCCGTATGTAATGTATAATACATTGCCAATATACTGGCAACAGAACTTTCCTGAATATAAGCTTCAACAGCATCTGGTGCTGGTCCTGAATGTTCAATTGTTGTTAAAGCACTTTCTCGTTCATCGGGTGGTAATTTGCTATGTAAACCCCTACATTGATCATCAACAATTAAAGACATCAAAGCTGGTAAAAATTTCGTCACTACTTGACTATCCAATTTAGGTTCTTTAAATTCCTGTGAATCTATCATTACCCAAGCACTTAAACCTAGTGCTAACATTCTTAGTAATAATATTAAAATTTGATTATCACGTGGCATTCCTTCATTATTAATTAAATGTTGTAAAATTTTAATAGCTGATGTAGCTAAAAAATTGATTGCATATGGATCGCATAATGTCATTGATAAATCACCTAAAACTTGTTCTTGGCCACGTTTGATATTGTCTAAAAATCCTTGTAATTCTCGCGAACGTTTTATATCAACATTTTTCTCCCGAATACATGCATCCAAACACCATGTAAACTTATGACATGGATCTACAGATATTATTTCTTGTACTTCCAGATCATGTAATGCCATTAACAGTTCCGCTCTAAGAGTACAATAGTGTACATTACGTGTTCGTAAAAATAATGTACGTAAAAATTGTAAAACCATATCGTATAATTTAACACTTGTACCAATCATATGAGCTAATTTTTGAACAACTTCACCTTGGCGTCTTACTTTCGGTGATGGATGAAAAAATAAATTATTCAAATTTGTATGATCAAATAAAACATGTTCCTTTTCACGAATATATTGTGAAAGTAATGGGGATACTTCATCACCAAACAATGATTGATTATCACGCCATATTTGTCGTTTAACTTCTGTATCAGTGTCTGAATATAATTCTCTATCTCTTACTAAAATTCTTAAATATTTATCATCAATATGTGTCGTGTTACGCAGGATACACATAACTACGGGTCTTAATGCTTTAACACGTACAACTGGAAAACTTTTTACTAACAATTCCTTAAGTTTCTTATCACGTTCTTTATTATCTTTGCGTCCTACTTCATTAATATATTCAATTAACTTATCCCGAAGCTCCTGAAAAATGACTGAATTGGAATTTAAAATATTTTATTTATTTTTATAGTTATTACCTCTAAAACCGATGTGTGAAAATCAAGTCTTCGAACACCATGCAAATCCAAAAGTGGAAGCATAGGACGTAAAGATGGTAACAGAATTCCATTCTCAAGCTATTGATTTGTTTACAATATTAATAGCTAAATAATAATATGAAAATAGTTCTCAAAGTTTACTAACCTGAAAACTTTCGATGGCTTTTAGAGGATCAGTACAAGATGTTAATGCTTCTCGGAGGTATGATTGGCCAGGAATATTAACTTCTTCCAGACCAGTTCCTGCACATTTTGGCGGATTAGACATTATTTTAATATAATATTGTTATAAACAATTATTTTGTTAAATAAATTCTTTATTTATGACGGACGCTTTATTTACTTTTTTGTGTAACTAGAATGATGGTTGTATTGAAAAAAAAAACAAATATAGTAATTAATGACAATCAAACAAAATGTTTGACGTTTAATGTTTGACGTACCCTATAAATCATGTATAATATATTCTGAACTTGGCTTTAGTTTAGAATCGTGATTTTGAATGGATGATCATGATTGGTTGGTCATGTGTTTCTGAAGAACTGAAGCGTTCCCTATATGTTTTTCATACAGGATTGTATGATAAATAATTGAACGGAATAAAAATACGTCAATAATGTATTTTTAATTATTTTTTCGCCGTGATTTTTTCGCACGTCTTCCCTGCACACTGCACCACAGCATTGGTGTACAAGTAATCTGCGATAGAATACGATCTTCACAAATGAAATTTAATTATTCTTGTTATATGCTCGATAACAACTTAATACAAATATGGCTGTTATTACTTCTCAATACCATTACGTAAGTTTGCTTCAGTTAATATTTAGCTGCTTCTTTATAAGCTTAATGATCTTTTTTTTGGATTAGGGTGCGGTTACGTAAGGTTCCTAGTTTCAATTTTTTAGTTAATTTAGTTTTGTTTAGTTTGTTAAAAGTAATTTTTTTTTTAAACAATTTTAAGTTTATTATTACGTTTTCATGCGGATTACATACACATGTATATTGTTTATGGAAGTGTTAAAAATAGTAAAAAAAATATATTTAAAAAAAAGTCTTACAAAATGAAAATTAATATATTTAATAAACACGTAACATTTAGAAGGACGGAAATATTGAAAATATAGCAGACATTTTTTTATATTATAAATATCATATAATTTTGTCAAAACTGTCAACTCACCAACTCAATCCCATGTGCGTGGAAACGATTTTGCAAGTGTTTTTTCAAGCATATTTCGTGATTTTGGCATCTTTTTGACAAATTTCCAGGCCTTAGTGTCCAAAGGATTGAAAAAATCACGAAAGATGTTCGTGAAAAAGGGTCTAACGATAATCCCATATCAATCCAATTCCAACTTAATTCCGTGCATGGAAGCGCTACAAAAGCAAAAAGACAATGCAAAACGTAAAGTAAATTTCATTGTAAACGCACTGTTAAATTAAGATTATATGTTCCTATTCTTGTGTTCCCCGTATTTGTTTATTGGGATTGAATTTTGACATTTGTAATTAATGTATGTATTGCCAAACTAGCCAGACAACAAAGGTTAGATTTTTTGCAACAAAGGTTTTTGCTATACCAAACTTGACATCACTTTGGATTTTCTTCAAACAAAATTAAAATTTTTATATTCTTTTATTTTCCAATGAGGTTCTGTTTCGTACGGTTGGATTGTATTTTCGTCTTGACTAAATTTTTTTTTTAAGTGGTTTAATTATTTTTTTATATATTTTATTATATTCGTTTTCCAATCATGTTTTCCCAAATAATTATTAAAAAAAACTAACCAAACAGTGCGATGTTTTTCTTTAATTTTTAATTAATAAATTGCGGAAATTACTTTCTATAATTAAAAGTCGAGTCATTACGCATATTAAAGGAAATATTTTTAGTTATAAAACAAAAAAAAACGGAACTGAATAGAAAAAAAAAGTGACAATATAAAAGTGTGTGTATTTAATATATCCAATAACAATATAAATATATATAAAAAATTTATAGAATAATCAAATATAATAAAATTTATTAGTTTTTAAATAATAAAAAAATTCAATTTTATTTCACTTCAAATATGGATTGGAAATCTTTTAAAATAATCTTCCGAAAAATTTAAAGAAAAAATCTAAATTAAATTAAATATAACAAGTGAAAATTATAAATTAAAAAATATTTTTATTATCAAATTAAATTTTTGTTTATACAAAATAAAATTATTCAACACGGCAAATAAAACAAAAAAAAAAAAAGATTTATAATATTCCATTTTGTTTAGTATTGCCAGTGTGATTAAATAAAAGGTGCTGCCAAAAAATTTTTGTGGTTGGATTTGTGTTTGGTTGAGTGTGTTTTTTTGTGTGTGTATTATAATTCCAGCTACAAAAAAAAATAGATAATAGAAAAAAAAAATTTACGTCTGGCTTTTTGATTGTGTATATGCAAAATACAACAATAGAATTTTGTTAACAATAAAAAAAATTTATTGACGAATGATTCATTGATAAAAAAAAATATTATTCAGAAATTTCTTATACCCCACCAAAAAAAAAGGATCAATTAAATATTTTAATAACTTTTATATAAAAAACTACTTGTAATAAAAAAGTTAATAATTATATTAATGTATGTGTGTAATAAAATATATATTTGCAACGCCTTAATTTAAAAAAAAAACAAAATCTTCTTGTTGATCCTTTTTACAAATAAAATTCAAAGCGTGAAATAGCGGCTAAATAAAATAAAGTGACAAGTATAGTAATAAAAATTTTAGCTGTCAAAATTGTTGTGTAGTGCTTTTTACAATTTAAATTTTCTGAAATTTTTAAAAAAAAATTAAGTAAGATTCTAATCAAAATTCCATAATCACTGGATAAAGATTGTGTGAATTTTTTTTTTTAAAGAAGTGCTTTGAAATTGATAAAAAAAAAAAATATTTCCCAAGGTTATTTTATTTATAATTTTTTGTTTTTTATTATTTCTTTTTGCATGTTTTATCAAAATTTTAGTATTAAATAACAAAAAGTTAGTATAATAAAGTAATAAAAAAAGAATTTGTGCTATTTTTATTATCAATTAATTTATTAAGATAAAAATAAATTAAATCCTTTTTTATGGATTTTTGAAATAGTCTAAATATTAAGCATAAAGTTTAATAATTTAAATAAAAAAAAGAATAAAAAAAAATTAGTCAAAATGCGTGAATTTAAAGTTGTTGTATTAGGATCTGGTGGTGTTGGTAAATCAGCTTTAACAGTACAATTTGTTTCAGGATGTTTTATTGAAAAATATGATCCAACTATTGAGGATTTTTATCGAAAGGAAATTGAGGTAATTTACATACAACATTGTAATATTCTTTTAATAGAATTTTATATATTATACCTAAATTTTAAATAAAAAACCATGGCTACATTTACTTATTTTATAAACTAGAAGATTATTTTCAAATTTACTGTTTGTATATGAGCGATCTGTAGAAAAAAGAATGCAAAATATACATTATACTTACCTACTAAAATTTCAAAAGCTTTTTGAATGAGTTGAAAAATAAAGTATATTAAAGCTATGCAAATTTAATCTTTGTGTGTACTTATTCCTCGTAATTTGAAATCTGAATTAGCATATACAATTCTAAAAAAATTCGATTAAGTATAAATTAAAAAAAATATCTGAACTTATCCAAAATCTAATAAACACAATATTTCACAATTCAACGCCAACACAACTAAAAATAATATTGTAGGTACTCGTACTCGTATAGTATAAAGGAATTCCATCCAATTCAATTTAAATGCGCCAACGCACCTGAAGGCAATAAATCAAAACAAAAAGTAACCAGCTTTGTAAATATGTAAAGTAATTGAAAGATTATTATTGAATATTTTCGTGTTGTGTCCAAACTTTTTCTTGCAATTATTTTAGATATTATACTTAATAGATAAGGAACAGCTGATTTTTCAAAATGACATTACAAAATATCATACAAAATATTGCACATTACTTATATAAATAAAACAGGGAAAAAGCGTGTTTAGTATCCACGCGGTTTGATAGTATATGCATGTTTTTAAATTAACATTCATTATAATCTAATCATACTTAAAAATTAATGATTAGATTATTTTAAATTAATTGTAATTTAATTTGATTCTAAATTTGGTTAAATATAAAAAAAAAATTACGTAATATATTTTTGCTTTAATATTAACTTTTTAATCTATTCGCGTTCATTACTTTAAAAATTAATTAAATGAAAAAAAAAGTCTCTCTTTCTAATAGCAAGTTTTAAGAAATCTATTTTTGAAATTCCACTCTAACCATTTTTTTTTTTATAGTTTTCATGTTCAGTTCACTTTCAAAATAAACTTAAAAAAAAAAAATATATTTTATATTGTACAAGCAATTAAAAAATAAACAAACAGAAAAAAAAAATTCACTTTTACCTTGAGTTAGATTAGTTTTTTTTTTGTATTATTATTTTTCATATTAAATTCTCTCTGTGTTATTAAAAAATATTTTATACCACAGTGTTTCCTCAATTTTTAATAATTTTGTAAGAAATAAATTATTTATTTGCTGTGTTTTTTGCGACAAATTACAGTTTAAGTAGGCTTTGATAGCTGTTTTTTTTCATCCTCTAAAGTCTAGCGCTTAAATAATACCAGTTTTATCACAACAAGATTTCAATATGAAGCTGCTAGTTATGTTTTTTTGCCCCCGTTCATAATAAATATTCATTAATATTATGAAATATTTCAATTTATATAAATGTAGGGTAAAAGCACTAGAAGCCGGCCAGCGTTAGTAATCGGCCACTTTCAATTTAATCTGTAAATATTAGTGCAACTATAAAAAAAATGTACGGAATTCTGAATTTATTTTCATTCGTCGAAGTGTTCTGCACACCTATGCAAATTAGTGCATGGTGTTGCAATATTAATACGCAGTTATAAATGCATTTAGTTGCATCAAAATTTTTCATAGAGAAAGTCAGATTTATAGTGTGTTTTGTGTTAAGGATGTTAAAAACGAAATGGGTCAGTTTTTAGTTAATTTTTCTTAAAAGTAGTGTTTTAAAGTTTTTAAAATGTTTGAAATATAATAAATTGTGAGTTTTGAGCAAAAAATATATACAAATATTTTATAATAATTAATTAATGGGGTGGCCGTTAAATAAAACAAGCTATTCACATATAGTTTTAGTTTCCGGCCAATGGTGGAAAAATAGAAAGTAGTAAAATTTTGTTATTATTTATGAATAATTTTATCTTGTATTATTTTGTATAAAAAGCTACCAATATTTGGTAATTATTATTGCAAAATTTGTTATTATTTCCTTTAGATTTATCCTGGCCGGATACTAAAAATTTAATGGCCGTATACTAAATTTTACTGGCCGGTTACTGAAAAATTCGTCGAAATTTACAAAAACTTATTTTACTCAAAAAATATTTAAGTAGTTAAAAATACTTATTAAATATTCTTTTAAGAACATTTTTATCTTTCATTTCATATAAAAACATTTTTGATTGCTTTTATAGTTAAGTTAATATAACGATTCAAAGTAGAAAAACTCCTTAACTGGCCGGCTACTAGTGCTTTTACCCTATACATTAAACAAAATTTAACTTTTATTCTCTGGAGAATTTTAAAAATTAATATTCAAACTTATTATAATTATTGAAGTCATCTTTCGATTCGACCCTCGACTCAAAGGAACAAAATATCTAGTATTATTGAATTCATGTTTTGCCATCACAGGAATCTTAATTTTAAAAAAAAAACACTGACAATAGGTAATATATTTTTGGTATCCAGAATGACAATTCAAGTTAATTTGACATAATTTTTATATAACAAATCGAATCATGGTGTCGAGCTGAACCTCGTAACGAATAAATTCGCTCATTCAACAATATATATTCCCCTATGAATCAATTGACGAGTTCTATTTTACCAAGTTGTAATAAAGTTTAGTATCTATACTATATAAATATACATAACATGCTATAATATACTTATTATATATATAAAGAATTTTTCATATTTTTTCTGTCTCTCTTGTTTCAATAATAAAAAAAAAATACCAGCAAATAATAAATAAAAATTTAATATAAAGTAATTTATATTTTATATATTAGCATATTTCCAATGACAATGACTAGTGGGTAAATTAATATGAATCGAATGACGATTTCTTGTTTCCTAAAATAGTAAGACTATTTTTTATTATACGTGTAAAAGAAATATAAAAAAAAATTAAACTTAAGTATATATATTTATATAAGTAAGTATATATGTATAAAATAAAACTTGTTTTCTGAATTTTTGAATATTATATATTTTGTACTTTTTAAAGAGCATTACGAAAAATTATTTATACTTTATTTGTTATTTTATAAATTTTGTAACGTATAATTGTAATATAAATGTTTAAATGGTATTTGCAAAATTTAATAATATAATTAATTATTATTTATTACATCAATTACTGATTTAATAACGCCAAAATTGTATTTAATCTTAATTATAGACGATTCGGACATAAGCTTTTTTTAATGTATAAACTAATATTTATATATAGTTACTTATTTATTGAGACATTTTTTTTTGGTTTGGTAATATATGAGACATTCACATTTGTTACGTTACTAAAATACAGAGCTCATTTACACCTGACTAAACTTAGAGCAGTATTGTTCATTAACACAAAATTTGTCGTGACATATTTTAAGATTATTTATAAAATGGCAAATATTAGTTTGAATGTTCGATTTATCTTAATAATAGCACTGATTATGACATATAATTAATCAGTTTGAAAAAAATCTAGCTACAACCACTAAAGATGACTATTTTACTATCAGTATAAGTCTAGTCAGTTTGACTGCAATCGGTTACTTCAGCCACTTCTCATAAGTATATACATACTTGCTTGAACCCGGATTGATGAATAACACACAACAAGTGTAATAATTTTAAAGAATATTTTTATGAGTAAATAAAAGTTAGCAGTAGCAAAAATAATTTTCATCTAAGAAAGGAATTATAATAATTTCTAAAAAAAATTATTAAATTTAATTGATTGGAATAAAATTTGTTGTAGAAAATATATGTATTTCCAAAAATGTCAAACCCGTCAGTTCAAGTTATATTTCATTTTTCCATAATTTAAAAAGGAATTGGACTGGAATTCTGATTCTCTCAATTAAATTTTATACACTTGAGAACATAGTATCAACCGTATTAATACATATGTAGTTAAGTTGTGGATTATTTTTTACTGAAGAAAATCTTGAATCTATTCAAAGTTACCGCTAACAACCGCTAACAGCTTCCTTCATCATTATAATTACAGCTTTAATTTATAGATGATTGTTCAATTAGTTATTAATTCGTAAAATTAACTTATATATTTACTTACTTACTTTCTTATATACTTAACTATTTTTTTTTTCAATTTAAGATTAGAGGTTGATTGAAGTGATGATAATGGTTCTATCTAGTACCATATACCAACCAATCCTATTCATTTTAAATGCTATTAAAGTATATTATTAATTCTATTTTGCTATCAATTTTTAAATTTTATATTGAAGTACTTACAACAGATAAAATTATAAAATTATAATTTAATTTGTTGAAAGATATATACAAATTATATTTTGAAAATGCAAAATTTTTTATGAAATTAAATAAACATTTTTGATGGTCATTTCATTACAAAGTTGTCCATCAAATTCCATGCGTTTGAAATTATATTTAATAAAAATTTGTTTCAGCCTTTAAAGAAATTTTATATTTCGGAATTTTTCTTCATTAATTTTGTTAAGACATTTCATACGCCCATTAAAATTAAACTTACGTTAGTTTATTGATATTATTAATAAAGTTTCTGAAATTACGTAATTTTATTTGTACATTATATAAATTTAAAAAAAAATGATTTTAATTTGAGATATTATTAATTGTATTAAAAATATTTTTTTGTAAATTTATATTTCTCATAATTAGGTATTTTAAAAATTTAATACTTTTTTATAGTTTTTCAACTACTAGGTATACTTATAAAATTTCGTAAATGTTACTAAGAGCTATTATTTTAAAAATTGTTGTTACTTATTCGTTACACAGAAAAAACCAGCTCCAGCTTATTAATGATATTTTACTCCCGAGTTCAAGTATCGACTGAGGCATCATTCTTAGTCGATTCTGATCTAAATGAGTTAGAGTTAAATGAGTCAAACGAGTTAAACCAGATTTTAATACAAAAAAAAAACTAAAATTTAGACAATTGAATCTAGTGAAAAATTATAGCTTAATTGTAATTAATATTATATCTACTACTATTAAACTACTACGTACTTGATGAATATACTACTAGACTAGATCCACGTTTCGGCTGTTTTCCCATTAAAAAGAAAAACGTTGTTTATTATTTTGTTTTTATATTTATATTGTACTTATTAAAATAGGTTCTAATTTTAATGTTTACGCAATTAATTTAAGCTTATTTTTCATATTTAAGAAACAAAATTGAAGTATTACTCACAATAATATTTTTATTAGACACAATACTAGTCAACCATATCAGTAAAAATATTGCACAATTTATTTATACCTAGTTTATTACGATTTAAATAAAAAATATGGTTTTAAAAAAATATGAAATAAGTATATAAATAATTTTCAATGTTTCCAATTCAAATTGATCATTAAAGATACATTTTGTTATTAAAGCTTATTTTTACTCATTTAATTAATATATTATGTCACAAAAACTATGGTTTGTTTAAATTAACGTCAACGTTCCGAAGTAAAAGGAAACTTCTTTAACATTTTGTTGAATTTTGAGACTGGCTCTGGCTAATTCTTTAACTAATTTTTGATGTACTTATACAATATCTAATTGACTGCGACCATATTTTTACAAATTTCAAAAGTTTTTCTGTAACATCTTCCAAACACGATGTTTTCTATATACAAGTACATATATTTACAGTGTTTGCTCTCTTATGAATACAAGGTACATGTATATATATATATATATATATATATTGTCAACCAGACAATCAATTCTTACTTCTGTTTTGTACATAATACAACATATTTGCAAACTTGCAATGTGGTTAACACAATGTAAATATATAGAGATTGGTCACATTCATTAAATTACAAATTGTTTTTAAATTAAGTATTTGAAAAAAAAACAGAAGTACAAAATATGAATAACAAATAATACTAAGTAATCAAATAATCTCAATCTCTGCACTTTATTTTTTACAAAATCTGTTTTTATAAAATCATGAATTTTTACAATTTCGAACTTTTCTATATTTCTTTAAATATGGCACGTAATTTTACTTTTTAATTTTGTTTTTTTTTATGTGCAATTAAGAAAATTGTTAAATAAAAGAATAAAAAAAATTTATGAAATTGAATATATTTGGCAGATGTTAAGGGAATTAAATTTTGGTTTATTTTTTGAAATTGATAATTTTTATTTTCTATTTCCACATTTTATGAATAATTCTGCTGCTACTACACATGTCAGTTTTTCTTATATGTAGTGAATAATTAAGTATAAGACATAACCGGACCAGCAACATTAAGAATCATGTTATTATAGGTATCCGATAATTGAGTTTATAATATTGACTTTAGATTGAACATAATGAAAGAAAAGTCAAATTAATTAAAATATATTAATTCATTGTTAACAAACCCTTAGATTTATCACATTATCATTTACATAATATACTGTTTTGACAATTGACTAAGAGTATAACTATAGTTGGTAAACCATAAGCCATAATCAATCTATGTTTAACATAATTCTTTAGAAATTTTGCGACATAAAAATAAAACTTCCTCCTTTTGGAATAATTATTCGTGTACGTACAGACTAAAGGCTATAACGAATTTTCTAATTTTATTATAAGAATTCTGACTCCAAAAAACCATTTTTTTACTGCCCATCAATTAGAAATATACCGGAAGCAAAAAGGTAAAAAAATATTTATTAGTGCTGGTAGGTAAGTTCATTTTATAACGCACGCAATAAATAAATGTGCATAAATTATGAGCAAACTTTAGTATATTTTAGCAACAAATAAAGGCGCCTGTCGTAAATTTCAAACGAAAATAATATGCCCTCTTATACTTATTTAATTTTACTTAGAATAAATAACTACCTAGAATTTGATTAAATTTTTTATCATGTAAATTTTTAATTCGACTACAATATTTTCCAAATACTTATCATTTCGTAAATATTTTTTTCCAAACAAAATATTTTCGCACTAAATTTATCAAATCATTCCCTCGTCATCTTCAAATTATAAATTCAAAAAAATTTAAAATTGGTAAACTCTTTAAAAAATTTAAAAAAATTTAAAAAATGAAATTAAATACTTATATAAAATGAATTTTTAAAGTATTATCGTCTGCTCTGACAGCCATTCTAAATTGAACATTTATAAATGTTGCATTGTCAACAAATGCGGAAAATAAAAGATAACAAAATCTCGCATCCTTTTAAGGATATGTATAATGCAAAACACATTAATGTACATATATATACAACAATATGCTCAACAACAATCATTGCTCTGTTTATTTTTCTTGTTCGGTGATTTTTTTTTTTTTAAAGAAAAATTCAATATTTGAAATTTTCAAATGGATTTTTTTTTTTTTCTATTTTATAAAATTTATACTAAGTAATATTGTTTTTTTTTCTTTTCGCTAACAATGCTAAAAGAAATTTTTATATTATGAAATCTTTTTTCATAGTTGCTGCTCTTTTGTATAATATGTGTGCGTTATAATAATACGAACGAGGGTATTTCATATTCGATGTATTAATATATATAGATAGTAAGTAGTAGCTTTGTTTTGCTGAGAAGCTGCCATTGTGGATGCTTATAGAATAAATTTAAGAACATTTTTTGTGATTTACAAAAAAAAACTACCATTTCAAATGAATGAAATTAAGTGTAACAAATATATATAGCTATGTAGAATG
Organism: Empis stercorea; assembly: GCA_949752835.1. Lineage (NCBI taxonomy): Eukaryota > Metazoa > Arthropoda > Insecta > Diptera > Empididae > Empis > Empis stercorea. The sequence continues at coordinate 20,556,360 of OX457088.1, forward strand.
AAAATTAACGATGACAAAATGTCGAAAAATGATTTTAGATTGTAAGTGGTTTTAGTGTGTCGTCAGATTTCAATTCGATTTTGACTCTGGTTTGTGTTATCGTTATGGTTCTATAAAATCAGTAATCTAGTCTAGAAGATAGAACTAAGATAATATATAAATTATATTTAAATTTACCATCGAAGTGTGGCACACTTGCAGTAAGTAAAATAAGAAATGCGATTTTTTCATATAAAAATGCTGCATTATTTCATAACCAAAGTTATTTTCTATTACCACATTTCGTTATTTCTAAACTTGTACAGCCTAAAATTTTTGTGGTTTGCAATTTATAATTTTCAGTTTGTGTCAAATATTAGGTCACGGGGACGCTTTTCAAATTATAAATAATAATTAATTTGCACATTTTCTCAAACAAAAATTCAATACATATATATAAATTTATAATTTTTTCAATACTTTACTATATTAATCATAAAATCATATTTAACCTACCTACACAAATTATATTCTTAAAACTGTTAAAAACAAATTTTTATATACTAAAAATAAAGAAACCATAGAAAAATTCAACAAAAAGAGTTTAACAGTCTTTTTTTTTAGTGCCACTAAATAATAAATCTGCTTAAATTGGTCAAATTAGCAAAATTCCCAAAAAAAAAAAAAAAATCTTTTTCAAATTTCTTTTGAAATAAATAAAAATGAAAGTTCTGGCTTCACAGAAATAAAACAATTGATTATACTATTAGAAAAGTTGCTATCTAATTTGACATTTCAATGAATAGCTGACATCAATAAATGCCACAGAAGAAGAATAAAATATTTCTTTGTGTATACTACTTATATCTCACCCAAAGTGAAAAGTAGGTAAAAGTCGTTGAAATAATTTAATTAAATGAAGTCTTAGACTATATAAACAAATTATAGCTTTGATGGGGTCACAATTTTAGTTCTATATATAATTTTAGAAGCTTCTTTGATTTAATTTTACCGCTGAGGAGGTCATAAAGAGATTAACGTGAAAATTAATTGTCATAAAAATTTTTTATTTTTTTGTTGATTGCTAAAAAAAAAATATTTATATTTAAATATTTATTTCTCTTAATTTGAAGTTTTTATAAAATTTCTTAGAAAGTTCTGTTTTTTTTTATGCTAATATGAAATATTTCTCATTTCCTTTTATAATAAAAATATAAAAAATCATTTTAATTTTCTTAAATTTAATAAAGTATTTCAGTGTGAAGCTTTTTTTTTATGTTGGTTAAAAAATTTAAATTTATACTTAATGTTGTGCAATAAAAAATGTATGCATATGTAAAAATGTCTGACACCTACGCGACATATTACCAAGACCGGATTATAGTTTTTTATTTTTAAACTTTTTAAATCATAGATCTCTCAGGGGGAATTTGGTCTTTTAATGATACAAATTGGTCTTTTTTTTTGAAAAAATGCGAATCTTTGAAAAAATTTGAAAAACTTTTTAAATTGTATACGAACACAAATCTGAAGAAAGACAAATTTAAATCAATTTGATTTGTCAAATGACCAATTTAACCTACAATAATACTATAACATTCAATTTTGACTTTGGTTGTTGGTTATTAAACCAACAACCAAAAATATTTTCAGTTCAGCATCGATTTATTAATTTGTTGATGGAATTATAAATTAATTTTATTTGTAGTAAGTATATTACAATAATTTTATCCAACAAATTACGAAAAATGAAATTAAGTAGGTACGTAATATAAAACTTAAAATTAATGAATTTGGGAATTTCATTTTTACGTGTTGCAAGGAATTAAATGCAATAATAAAATTCTGTGGAAGAAAACATTTTGTTTAAGTTGAAATTTCAAATTATTCACAACCGCAAAAATAGTGACGTCATTGAAGTTTCGTTTTTATAAAAATTGATGATTTATACATTTTGAAATTTTTTTTTCATTTATTTATATATGTTTATATTGGGGGATTTTTATGCAAAACCAATTTTTCCCATAACGAAGAAATTTACCAAAAAAAGAAATTGATAAATATTTTATATACCTATATAATTTCTTTTGTATTTTTCAATTTTGTATTTAAAGTATACAAAAATTTCGAAATTTTCTATTTCAAAATTATTTTTCATTATTTGGAAAATTGTTAATTTTTTTTTCAGTTTTGATTTAGTTTTTCAGTTTTGGTCTCACTTCCACGGAATGAAATAATTGTCTACTGTATAGTTTTTATTTAAATATATAATCAATCGTTGGAGTTTCAATATGAATTGGATCTTTTAGTCTATATATTTAATTACAAGAATTGGTAAATCAGCTTCAAATTATCAAATTAAAACATTATTATACACTCATAAAATTAAATTAAAACGAATTGAATTAAAACAAAAAAAAAATGGTTCAAAATGTTGAATCAATTTTATTTTAATTAATATTCTCTAATAATGAAAAATGTGTAATTTTGTAGACTATAAAATCATTACTATGAAAAGTATAGAAATTAAATTTATTAGACATTTTAAGTGCGTTATAACTTTATTTTTTTTAAAATTTAATGCATTTTCATGTTCATTAAAATTATAATGAAAATTTCTTTGTAAGTATTATGTACTAAAATACATATTTATAGCAATTTTAATGTATAACATTTTTTACTAGTTTTATTTAAAATAGTTAACTGAATAAATATATTGTAAAACACAGTGGTGGTCAATTATTTTATATATACACGATTCGCTGCTTGATACAAAATTTTAATACTTTCTGTTCATAACCAGACTTTAAAATGTTCAATTTTACGACAAATTTCTTGTAGTATATGTTTGTTTTGAATGATTTTGTTATATAGTTTTTTACTAAATTATTACTTTTATGGACAATTTTTTACTACCAAGGAGTATAATAAAACCAAACGCTTAAATGAATATATAGCAAAATAGTCTCTGAAAAAATTAGTTTCTATAAAATGAAATGAATTAATGATAATGAAACAACGTCCTAATAATAATATCAAAATCCTTTCTATAATTTCATTCAAAATTTAAATACTTATGTTTCATTGGAAAGAAATTGTCGATTAAAAAGTTATAGAAAATTCTATACAAACTGGACAAATCTTTTCTTTTTACTCGATAAATCCATAAAATTTATGAAATTTGTTCAGAAATTTTTTAGTGTTAAATAAAATTTTAGGAATAACCTAAAATATTCATAAATTATAAGTAAAATTTTATCAATAACCGACAATCGACCTTCACATTAAAATGAAAATTAAAATAATTATATTAAGAAATTTTTTAGAAAACGTTAAATATATGAAATTTTCTATACACTTTGTCAGTGATAAATGACTTTAAAATTTTAGCCTTGAAATAGGAGAAAAAAAAATCTCTCGTGTTAAATTTTGTAGGCTTTTGAATTTGTTGAGATATAAATATAATGTAATTATATCTTGATAGGAGTATTTCTTCTTTTCTCATGTTACTCCCACTTTGGACCGGTCAAAAGATTATAGAAATAAAGTAATTTTGAAACAGTAAGAATACAATTTGTTTGAATGGTTAATTTTCAAATATTGCGTATGGTTTAATCTTCATATGTTTATGGAATATCCATGATCAAGAAAAATGATAATGTATATAGCATATATGAAATCTAAGAGAGTCCTATATGCGTAGGTTATACGATTAATATATAATTTTTAAAATTGAATATATGTGTATACTTACATCATCTTTTAGAACTTATTTTGCATTATGTGTCAAAGCTAGTTTTATAGTTGAATTTAGTTTAGCGTGCGAGCGTGTCATGTCAGCGAACACACAAATTTGCTATTAGACTTGAATTTATCTAGAATTCCACTGAAATAGACTTGGGGTGGTCATATTAGTGATGAATTATATTAGCGTCTAAAGTTGAAGCAAAAATATCGGTAAATCTTCAAGTCGATCCTAATGTACCATTTCGTCGACTTGTAAAGTTATTTGGCTTTACAGTCTATTTAGGATTTATAATGTCTCAAAATTAGTTATACGTACTAATTTTATATGATGAGGAAATGAAAAAGATAAACAAAATATATTTCTTTTAAAATTGATTGAATAAAAAAAATTGAAAATTTCTCACAATATAATTTCCTTATTTCTTAATTTCTTATTTCTTGTTTATATTAATTTTAACTTCATATTTTCGTCTAAAACTAAAAATAAAGAAGTAAGAAGTATAATTTAATTTGATGAATTTTTCTTAAAAACTTTACATTATAAATTTATTTTATCTAACACGCAATTTGTAATTTTTTTTTTGTATATTTTAACGTTAAATATTAACAACTCGCTCAATCTAATTTTATAAGAAGAAAGTATTGTTTAATTAGATCAATTTATAGCGCACGCATTGTTGTTTTTTTATTTCAAAGACGCCACCTGTAAAAATCAAAAGAACTACACCAATTATAATTTACCATTACTTTATATTATATATAAACATAAAAAAAACTGAATTTCATAATTTACTTATTGAACTCAATCAAAGTCATATAATTAAATTATTATTTGAAAGTTGCTCTTTATTAAGCATTTGTTGTCTACTGACCAACTTTTATGTATATCATATACATACTTATATATCCAAAATTTTGAATATTCCAGCGGCCTAATATCTATTTATGACTAATTTAATATATGTATACCTAAAGATACAATTTGTTTATGTTCGTGTTTGAAAAGCGGAACAGAAATTTACATTTCTCTAAAACTTTAATTAAATTATTTTGAAAAAGAAAAATTATTTTTCTATGTTAATTGTAGAAATGTTTTTAAATTATTTATCTTTTCTTTTTTCAATTGGGTTGGGTAATCAAATTGTTCCATTATAATATTCCGTAATCAAGTTTAGATTAATCTTGACCACTTAATAATATTTTTTGACTAAACTATTTTAATTCTTTTAAAAATACTGACAGTAATGTACCTTTTTTCAATATTAATTAAATTATAGTTTTATTTTCTGTCGTGCCATTCCTCGTGCCAATCAAACACAATCATTGTGACACTACCTTAAGGGTGAAACATATTTTTATGTTATGGGTTGGGTGTAGCTCGATGGGGGCCTCCAATTTATATCAAATAACGCAAATACTTTGAAGATGAAATATTGTATAAGTATATATATTTAATTTTTCACAAAATTAAGACGGCTATAAATTAATAATATAGACGCTAAGTGAGCCATAAATGGCTTATGACTAAACTGCTGCCGGTTAATATAATTGAAATTATTTTATTTATTTTTTACAAAAACGTGCAGAAATAAATTTTATTATTGAATATTTTTGAATTTTATTATTAAATTATACTTAAGACATAAATAAAGTATATTAAAAATATTTTACAATCTATTTTTTTATATATATTTCTCATTTGTGCATGAGAGAAAAAAATGTCACCTACTAAACTATAAGATAAAATTGACTTCAATATAAATATTGTATCCTTGGTAAGATAATTTATATACATAATACGGTATATAGGAATTCAACTTTTTCAAAAGAACATTATAAATTTTTATTAAAGTCCTGAATATTCTTCTACATTCCTTTTGCAAAAATTATAAACTCAAACGATTCATGATCAAAAAATAAAAAGAAATATCACACTTAAATAATTTTTTAATATATAGTTTTTATTTTAAATATTACATATATCCATCCAGTATAATATTTCATAAAGAATATATCTATAAGTGGGTGAATATTTGAAAAGTGCTCCTTTCCATGGAACTTCGTTTAAAGTAAAGAAATGCGGAAAAAAATACATTTTCTGCTATTGCTACGGTAGCGTTAAGTACTATTTTATATGGCACAACCATTATTGATCTCACTTTTATTTCTCTTTTTTCGTAAAAAAATCGAAAACTGCATCAAAACTCTGTCCCATGACGTGTCTCCCGTCGTAAGAACCATCAGAAAGTATATAGTTATGAAATATTTACAAAATAAAATTTGCTTTTTTTTTTATTTAAAACTTTACAGATATTCTGTATGTTTACTACACCAACAATTATTTTTAAATTTGTAAATTATTTCATTATTTCTATATATTTTAATATGTGTCCCAGTATTTTTTGTCAGTTCCGTGGGAATTTTGAAATAGAGAAAAAATATATAAATAAGAAATCGTAGTATACTTTTGTCGTCATAGTAACAAATGATCATAATACTAATATTCTGCAATGCAATTAGAAAAAGAAAATTAGTGTTAGTTATATGCAAATTTTAAGTAATAAAGTTAATTTCTGCTAATGTTTCAAAAAAAGTTTCAGTTCCGTGATGAGTATAATTTATTATCTATTAACACAAAATGTTAAAGAATCCGATTGTGATATGAAATATGTGTATGAATCTCGATATATTTAATAAAATTTTGAAATTATTAATTATTTCGTGTTATATGGTAAAAAAACATTGAAAATCCTCAGTTCCGTGACTTCAGTCCCGTGGATTAATTTTGGTCATGGGACTGATTTCAAAGTCATGGAACTGAGAATTTTTCTTTTATATTTAAATTATGAGTCATTTAAATTTTTACCAATAACAATTTAATCAGTCATTTAAATTTGTACCAATAACAATCCATTTGTACCAATAACAATTTAAATTATCAGTCATTTAAATTTAAATTTTATATCAGTCCCGTGGAAAACAGTATATCAACAGTACATCAGCCCCGTGGAAAACAAAAATGCTTAAAAATGTTTAAAATTTAATGAACAAAGTGTATTCAAGATTCTTTTCAATGCATCTTTGAAATAAAGTAAAAATATTTCAATTTTATAGGCATTTCAAGTAATTCCATTTTCAAACTAAAAAAGGAGCACTTTTCAAATATTCACCCAAGTATGTATACAAAAATTAAAAAAAAAACTACAAAGTGATAGTAAATTTTTCAAGCGAGAACATTTTAAAGCTATTCACATATTTATTAATGTGATAAAGTAACAAAGTTTATCGTATTTTTTCTGTCTAAAATGAAAAGTGATACATAAATAAAATAAAAGTATATTAAAAAAAATATATTGTGTAGGCGATAAAATACCATCTTTTAGTCTTAAACTATAAAATTATTTTATATTCTTGTAATATTGCAGCATAATTTATAATTTCATTATGAAAAAAAGTAGTTCTTTAATCAATTGAAAGACTTAATTAAAAATCATATTTTTACTTTTTTCAATTTTATGTTAATTTTATTATAGCTAGTTAAAAGTTACGGAAAAGAATTTTAGTCGGATTCGGTTCAAATTGTAAAAATAGATTGTACTATACTTATCTTATTTAGTTGTTAAAATTTCGTAAATTCTCTTGGGTTCTAAAGAGAGACAAAGTATTTAAAAAAATAGAAGATACCTTCTGACAGGATAGTATAGGAGGTATAGGTACTCTTATCAACTGAATCAAAAATTGCTAAACCATCGTTAAGTCGATTGGGATGATAAATAAAATACTGTCTATACTTATAAAATGGTTCGTTTACAAATCAAATTAGTTTTTTAAATTCAAATTGTTGTCTAGACGAAACAAGTGAAGTATAATGTTTAATTTTGATTTAATGGCCAAATATCCATTTTAAAGAGACAAATTTTAACATAAAATGTTTTAACATTTCTTAGCTTTCGTTCAGTTTTTATTGTATAACAATCTTCCATGTTTAATATCGTTAATAAATTATAACAAATTAAGTAAAATAATTAATTGTTGATTATGATTTCTTAAAACTAGATTAATAATCAAGATAATTTCATTACTTTATATATTTTTTTTCTTGGTATAATATAATTAGCAATTTTAATCACTTTCTCTCATTCCCCATTTATTAAACTATTATATATTATAGTTTATTCACATCAATTGTTTATTCAAAGTTTTCTCAAAAAATATATTTTTAAAACGCTTTAATCTACTTTGGAAAATTAAAAATTATTAAATTTGCAAAAGGAAAAAAATTATATAAGTAAGTACTTATATTTTAAAAATAATGAAATCCGATTATTTATGTATGTAAAAGTGCTATCGTAGTTAAATTCTAACATATATATATGTATATTAAATGTGTTCAGCTTTAAAAAAACCTTCACAGGTTTGTTCAAAATCGAAATTTTGTGATTTTTCATTAAAAAGTTTTTCAACTAATTTAAATTTTTATATTTTTCTTAGCATAAAGATTAACAGACAAACAGTAAACATAAAATATATAAAAACATTTTTGGTTTTTAAAATTATGTTCTCTTAAACACCTTTAAAAATTATGTACCTATACTTAAATAAGGTAACAGGTGATGAGATTTATTACTTCATTGTGCTGTTTTGTTTTGTTTGCCTTTTGGCATAAATTATTTTATACTTATATAAACTGGTAAGAAAATTGTTTTTGAGTTTTGAAAAACAAATCTGTTGAAATTATATTTGGATTAAATTTATTACCAATATTTAATTTTTATATTATTTTAAGACAGATGGTTTAAGGTTGTATATTTATATTTTTCATCATTTTAAGTTGGTGGTAAGTAAATTTATTTATTTTTACAAAACAATTGTTTGTTTATATACTCCAAGTAATGATTGCTGGGTAATGAAGACAATTGAATTTTCTCAACTACCTAACCTATACCTACTTTACTTAGGTACATACATATTTGAAATATTTTTGAAAATTTCCAGCAAATTGAAGCAACAATTTTATATATTATAAGAAATGAAGAGAATCCGAAAACATTTGAGAGTCGTGTTGATGTTAAATTTCCTCCTGATCGATCTTCTTTATTTCTCATTTAAAATTTTGCTCAAAATTGCTCAAAATATGCAAATTTAAAAATATTTACTTATATAATAAATAATATGCGGACGATTTGAATAAGATTACACGTATATCGGTAATGTAATCAAATATATTTTTATTCTCCTAATATCGATCTACCTATAAGTATAAATCTTATTTATTTACATAATATCATTTTTATATTTATTTAATTTTATCGGTAATATTTTGAAAAAACATTTTATATACCTAAATCAACATTAGATTAGACGTAGAGTAAAAATATGATATCAAAAACAAATCAATTGAACTTTAAATTTGTTTTTCATCTATTTTTACCTAAAATAGTCCTTCGGTGATAATATATATATTATATATATATATATATATCAAATTTAATATACGAAATACGAGTATAAATGTAATATCAAATTATTTATTACAAGTGAAAAACAAGATTTTCATTCATTTGGTGGTTGTAGGCATTATTTTTGTTAAAAGTACAAATCGTAAAAGGGACGTAATGAAATATTAAATTCAGTAAAATATAATACATAAAGGACCTCTGAAGGATGTTGATAGGTAATGTACGAGGCTGATACGTTCAATATTTGTATAAAGCTAAAATAATTTTCCATGTTCTTCATGAAATAAAATACTCCTATTAACTTGTTAAATTAATAGAGAAAATTGGAACTTGTGGTTCCTTGGAGGAGGTGGTTCTTTCATATTTTTGACATTTCTTAAACGTTATTGTATCTTACATAGGTACATAAAAAAAATTGTTAAATTAAAAAATTCTCTAAAAACAATTTTTTTTATGTCTTTCCATTTTTTTATATCTCTTAGATTGGTAAGTCAGAGTCAGAGCTCGTATATCATTTCATTTGTTTTGACAGGGATTTAACTCTCATGTTTAATATTAAATCATATTAAGCTGAAAACAATTTTATTTATTTTCTTTTCAAAATTTTGTTTTGCCTGCCACCACCAACACAAGTTATCCAACCTCCACAATATTTTTTTCATGATGATGATAACTTTTCTATATAATATTTATATGGAATTGATAATATTAATATTGATGGAAGGACATCAGTAGATTTTTTTGGGTAGGAGGAAAAAAGGTTCTGTCATATTGATGTGAGTGTATTTCCCAATGAGATAAAGATTTATTGACTCAACCAACATTCTCTTACTATCGTTTTTCCTATTCTTCTTCTTTTCTTTTTTTGGAAAAAAGGATTTATGTAATACGTTTTGAATTATATAAATATTATAAAAATGAAACACTTATAATCTTATAAATCTTTGAAAAAGAGAAAATGTTCTAAATTGAATTTAGGGTGTGTAGCAGATAAAAATTTTGTTGGCAGTTTTTTGTATAGAAAAAAATATGAAAATAAATTACATTTAAAAATTTTGCATGAATCCTTAAAGTAAATAAGAGTAAATGTATGCTTATGTTTAACATTAAGTATTACATTTAGAAATAAAATTTTATTTGATGAGTTGAAAGCTTTTCTTTAAATATATTTTTCATACTTGAAAAAATCTGATTTGAAATAATTCTCGGCAAAATCTTGTTTTTGAAGAATTTGAGAATCAATCTGAAAAAAATTTAAATTAAAGCTTCTTGCTCACCTGGTGATTTGTTGACATATAAGACACAAAGTTGCTTGTATAGAAACTCAAAAAGTGGTGAGAAGAGAAAACTATTTTTTAACTCCATTTTTAATTTGATTACGGAATTTTAAGTTCAGTTGCTGTTGTCAGAAGCTAAAAATAAGTAAGAGAACTTTAGGCTATAAGAAGAGACGACCTCAATATATTCAGAGACGACCAGTTTCTAAGTCTGAGACGGAATACAAACAAGCAATCCAGCATTTTACTTATTTACACAAAATATAAAACAATTTCGGTTTAACTATGAGACTACATTCTTTTCATCATATTAATGGTACCATTGACTAATAATAATATATAGACTTATAAAGTAGAACAAAAAAAATTTCCACTTATGTGAAAAATCAACGTTCAACGTGCGTTTTTTGTTATATATTTTCGTTAGATTAGGAAAGGAAATATTTATGAATGACTAATATGAGAGCATGCGTGAGAGGATAATTTTTTTTATATTGAAAAAACGGATTTTTTTTTGTTTTCGCATATATGGTTGCATTGTATAATCTTATATGAATAGTTTTGTTGGTATTCGTACAATTGAAAATTTTCTAATTCATAAATAAATTCTAATTTTCAATTTTTAGCAAAAAGAAAATAGTTTCTTCTATATTGTAAGAATAGTACAGGCGTTTGGGTATTTTTGGTAATATCGATTAAAAAATATATTGCATATTTTATGATTATACAATATATTCAATAAATTAATAATATTTTCTGATTATACAATATTATATTCTATATTCATAGTATTTAACACTATATTTTAAAATTTGGTTAGATTTAATTTAATTTAATTTGAAAAAAGTTGAATTGAAATTGAAAATTTATTAATTCAATTAAGAAAAGATAAAAATACATATTTCTAAACATGTTTTATTCCTTTTAAAAAACTTCTAATTTATTCTTAAATGTATTCCATGCATTTTTTAATCGATATTACCAAAAATACCCAAACGCCTGTACTATTCTTACAATATAGAAGAAACTATTTTCTTTTTGCTAAAAATTGAAAATTAGAATTTATTTATGAATTAGAAAATTTTCAATTGTACGAATACCAACAAAACTATTCATATAAGATTATACAATGCAACCATATATGCGAAAACAAAAAAAAATCCGTTTTTTCAATATAAAAAAAATTATCCTCTCACGCATGCTCTCATATTAGTCATTCATAAATATTTCCTTTCCTAATCTAACGAAAATATATAACAAAAAACGCACGTTGAACGTTGATTTTTCACATTAGATTAGGAAAGTCAAATCAGAAAGTGGAAATTTTTTTTGTTCTACTTTATAAGTCTATATATTATTATTAGTCAATGATGGTACTTAACAAGTATTTCATAATTTATGGTTAGAATTTAATGAAAATTTAATAAAAGTTTACAAATTTGAAAAGTAAATTTAATAAAAATTAATTTCAATTTAATTTCACTTAAATTTTCATTACCATGTTAAAATCACACATAAAAATATTGAAAGTAAAATGAAGTTGTATCATTTTTTGACAATAATAATATCCTTAATATAAAATTACCTTTTTAAGGATATTAAAGTAACAAAAAAGAAAAGGAAATTCTTTTATTAAATTTATCCAAGCTGGTGGACGATTTAATTTCCGTTTAACCAAAAAAAAAAACGTATAATTTTGTTTTGAAAATTCTATTTAGATAAAGAAAAGTTTTAGATTGAAGATTAATAAATTTTGATTTAATTTTATATTTATAGTACCATCATAGCTTTTAAATTAATTTTTTTTCCAAAGGACAGACAAAATTATAATAAATATATTAAATATTAATTTCGAAGGGAAACATTGAAATATAATCTGTTGTATATTCAAAACATTGTAGTTTATTTTTTTTTGAAAATTCAGTTTCATATAGAATTTAATAAACAAAAACCTGTCCTACGTGACAGAAATATAAAATTATCCTACCTGCTATTGTTTTTTGAAGTTATTTTAATATTTGAAAGTAGAAACTTGACTGAGCATCAACAGCTTTAGAAATTATAATGTAAATTTTAAAATGCTGTATAATAAATATAAAGTTCATTGACTGGCCTTGCCCTCAAGTACGTTGGAATTAAATTCTAATTTAATTTTCTAGATTTACCTATACTCTAGAAAAAATTTAGATATAGAAGTAAAAAAGTTTGACCTAATTTCTATAGAATTAAATTTAGAATAAGCAAATAATCAGCATTAGTTCACATTAGTAAGACCTATTTTAATACACGAAATTCTCAGACTATCCTACAAGTTTCTTCGAATTGCCAATAGTTGCCTCAGTAGCCAATATTGTTTTTTGTACAATTTGTACAAAAATTCTTCATACATAATTTATTGCTTATTAATATTCACTAAATTCTCTTTAAAACGTGTTACTATTTTTTCTATTTTTCGCACTGTTGATCTCAAGGTTACAGAAACAAAAACAAATGTGTTTCTTTTTTTTTATATTTATATCCTCTCATATTCATAGAAACAAAATAATATGATCCTTAAATGGTTTGCCAGGTCAACAAAAAATAAAACAAGAAATATTTAAAGGCCAGAATATTTTATTGCTTATATAATGTACAGATGCTTATTATGCTGTGCCTATTCTTTGACCCCCAACATTTTTTTTATGTATTTTCTAAAACACATTAAAAAAATCTGTTTTTCTAACATAAAAAAAAAAGAATCTGTGTTTTTTTGCTGTTTTTATATAAAAATAACCTAATTCTTGAAAACAACAATAAATCTTGGATTTCTTCTTCGGATTGGAAAGTGAAAAATACACGAGGCGAGGCTGTTTTTTATACAATTTTTCTCAGTTATACTTACTTATAGAAGATTTTCATTTTTTTAATTTTATTTATAGCTAAATATTTACTTATGCTATTAAATGTATACTTTTATGTGGAATAAGTATACCTATAATAGAATATATGTAAATTACACAATTTCATTTAAAAATAGGAATATAGAAAATTTGTGATTTATAAATAAATTTTATTATACTTATATATTTTTTTGCAAATATGGAAACACCCGGATATAAAATTAAAATGTCTCTTCTCAAATTGATTCAAGGTCGGTTTTTTGTAAAACTTTTGTTATGAAAATAGAAATATATGTAAGAAACTGATAGGTACGATACGACATTGAATTATAGTTGGAAATTGAAGGAAATTATCACAAATCTTTTGTTTTTATAAATAAGTATATCCTTTTTCTAACTTTCAAATGAATCAATTTATTATTTTAACTTTTTCTGTACGCAAAATTCCTGGAACTCTTGTGAGTAAATGCGAATTTTTTCAATAAAATCTTTTCTGTTACGAACCAAAAATAATTAACTATAACTATATACTTATGGTTTGTAAAAGTTGCCAGTAACTTATTTAGAATACATAATTCATAAAAAAAATTAATACAAAAGTTATAAAAATATTTTTATTAACAATTTAAATTTCTTTCTTTTCAGGTAAGAACAAATTTGAATTTGTATAATTTCGTGCAATTATAAAAAAAATTAAAATAATAAATAAACAGGTAATTTTATTTACATCAAAAATTCAATAAAATATGCATAAAGTTCATCATTTATTCGGATCATTTTTAAAAACTCCATAGAAATGTTTGAAGGGAATCAGAATCGTCCATTTGCAACAGATGGTAATATGCTCAACATTTGAAGATTTTTATAACATTTCTCCAGCTATTTGCAACAAAATTCCAGTTGAGACCAATTCTTTCTTAGTTCCAGAATTTTTCAAACCCATAAGTATATCAAAAAACATCGGAAACCGGAAAATATAATAAAAAAAGGGCATATATACTTAATTGCATAATTTTACAACTTTCTAATTTTATTTTATCGTAATTCCCGATTTTAGAATTTATTATTGCCTATTTTATTTCTAAAAAAAGGAAACCATATTTATGGATTCGTTTTTACATATTAAATTATAATATTGAATTTTTATTATTGATATAATAAAATCATAAATTATGCAAATGTAAAGTTTAAATGAAATAAAAACAAAAAACTTTTCCATAAATAGAATTTCCAAATTTGGACATTATAAATTTGTTGAATTAATATTGAACATATAATTTATAGTTTTTATTCTTTTTAAAAATATTGAATAGAAAGAAAACGTACAGTTTGGACAAGTTATCTGTTCAAAAAATTTAAATTAAATGTAAACATAGACAAATTTTTTTGTTTGTTAGATTGAAACTATTATACAGACTGCTTGCTAAATATTTGAATGAAAATTTCAGTGTCTCTGGATACAAAAAAAAAATTAAATTAAAAAAACTTTTAACAAAAATGTCAATTATAGTCCAATATTTGTTGTATTATTTGGCTGTTGGTATTTTACTACCACAAGAAAATTAAATAAAATCGTTTGGAAATTATAAAATTACTTTAATAGTATTTTATATACATACGTAGTTATACATAAGTAGTTTTGAATTCATATTATTTTGGTGCCTTATTTGCAGAAATGTCTTCTTGTTCACCATGGTTTTTGATTTGAAATAATAATTTGTCTGCATGTTTAACTATTTTTAAATATTAACCTATTGAATTAGAAATATATAAATTAAATAGCAAATATTTCTATAAAGATTGAATGTGACAGAATTTGTGTGAATTTATTGCCTATATATATACTATCATAATAATAAATATTTGTATCAATCGAAATTTATGAGGACAAATAACAAAATTTTTGACATCGTTTGCACACGATGAATTTGTGAGTCTAAATGTGTCGAAGGATATTTATGAAATTTTCTAAATGGAAATTATGAAATATTCGTGCTAAGCTGCTAAGTATTTAGATAGAATAAACAGTAGAGTACAGATTTTTTTTGGTCGGTTGAAGAATTAAGAACGAAATAGAAACGAATTTTTTTTACAAAAATTTGAATAAAAATTTCATATTTTCAAATTTATAAATTGAAATTACATAAGTATATGACACTAATACAATTACACTATGTAAATTAATCAAATTTTACTCAAAAAATATGAAATTGTGTTACCAATATTTTCGTTATTATTTCAAATTAAATTTACTGCCACGCCATGCCTGTCTAGGAGTGCTATCAATACAAGCACTAATTTAACTAAAGTTTGGGTCAAAGATTTGAATATGTACATACATCTTATAGCATTACCATATCACTATTTATTTCCAAACATGTCTATTATTCAATTAAGATACATTTTGTTTCCACAGTATATCTCTCATTCAAATGGCTTGTCAGTAGATTGCTTTGTAATAATATTTTTGATTATTAGAAATCATCCAAAAATAAAAAAGAGTTAATTTCTTATAAATGCCAACATTTAATGATTAATTGGAAAAGTGAAACCCCATAATTTTGAAACGGAAGCCGGTTTATAATATAAAAGGGCGTTTTTATATAAACTTCCGTTCAATATTTAAAAAAACCTTAACTACGAAATTTGAAAAGTGTTGCAAATGTAAAGGCAATTTATGATAAAAATCGTACACATCTCTAATGAACGAGTAATCAAATATTTTAATGTGCTATATCGAATAGATAGGCAGCAGTGCTTCATTATATCAGCACTGTATGCTGCCATATTAGTGCCGACTGTAGCGACGTTTTTATGGAGCAAAATATTCTTTGGACATTAGAAAGAAAAATACAAATTGCCGAGAGGAATCCATTGTACTTACTTCTAACTTAGGAATAATTCGATATCTTTGAAGCCACAGATTAAATTACAAATTCCAAAGCATATACAAATGGCTCTGCAACTGTCTACATATTCTAATTGGAGACTATAAATTTCCTTTTCTATTTCTATAAAGAAACAAAATCAATATTTTTTTTTTGTTACCCTCATCAAATTTTGTCTTTATCAAACTTATAAATCTTCCCCAACAATATTGTTCAATAATTATAAAAGAATCCATTATCCTCATCAATTTTATCTATATCATCCGGGTAATGCACTCTTCTCCCTCATATGTTCCTAAATTCTAAAATTTTTCATAATTTTACTATATAGAAAAACTCATGATTGAATTTGATAACCGGCATTTTTTCTTTTCACCCCTAATTTTTATATTGAAAATTATATATGTAAAAAAGACAGTGTTGTTGTTTGATGTTAGAGTTGACCAATTTTCTATTGTTGCAACAGTTGTGTTTAAAGATTAAAGATGAACATTTTTTTTTTAAATTTTTTGGTATGACAATTGATTGGTTTTTCTTTCTTGTTTGTTGCCTTATCGATTTTAATTTTTTTTTTACAGAAAAGCGAATTTATATCAAGTGTAATATGTAATTAGAATTTTTCTCCTGCATTTGACAATATTAATTAATGTTTAGAAACAATTTATAAATATTTACGATATCGCTTCCCTTTTTTTAAAAAAAATTTTTCAATTTAAAATTATCTTTCCAAAAAATATTTATGCTTTAATACATAATAATAAATTTTATTTAATAAATTTTGGGTTTTTATTAATAATCTGTTTTATATTTTGTTGCGGATTTAATTTAAAAATTTTTTTTTTATTTTCAATTTAGGGTAAAAGTATTGTTATTCGCCAATGGTTGGGGTTACTATATTGTGTCAAGTGAAATTAAGTAAGAGGGTTGATTATTTTCAACTTGAAATTTAAATTTTTTTATATATACATATATATGTATAGAGTGAGATATTTTGAAAGTTAATTATGGATAGAATATTGTAGAAGTTAAACTAATCTGTCAATCATAACCGACATGGAAATGCCTGAAAAAAGGAGTAAATATTTTTCTGTTGCCAATGTTTCGTTCTTTGTTGTACGCCTGTAAAAAGTTTGTAATTTCGAATTATTATTTTTAAGATGTTTGGAAATATTTTAGATGTCATATTGATGAAGTGTAGAAATCTAAACTATTATATATACATACTTGATTTTCTATAGGTACATCAGTATTTATTTTTCCGACTGATACTCAAGGATAATAATTATCTAGTAAAGTGACGTCGTGAGTTCAATTCCCGGCTGAAGCATCAATGTCGTTCTAAGTTGACTCAGCTTTAAATATGAGTAGTTGTTATATTTTCGGAATTACTTAATTCGATGTAATATATATAGTACCATCAATAATGTAAATCCACATTTTATCCACACATAAATATAATCCACATTTATTCAAATAAAATTTATACTATATATACAGAAAAAAAAATATTGGAAAAATTATCGATTTTATATTTCTTTCCTTTTTTTGCTGTCGAATTTTATGCATACATAAATAAATACAAACATTTCCAGACACAAAATTACGAAATTTTTTATAATATTAGAAAAAATCTTTCTTGTGATTTGAACATAAAAAAAAATATTCGTCGAATTTTTGATCAATTTTCTTTTTTGTATACATTATTATTTTTACTTTTCTTTTCATAGATAAAACAAATTGGATTTGAAAGAAGAAGCAAATATATAGAAAAAAAAAAAACGGATTCCCAATAAATCAAAATTTCCTTCCCTTATATATTACAAAAATATTTTCTGCATCTTGGAATTTTTAATATATAAATTTTGCATAAAAAATAAAAATTGTGTTTTCCTAGAAAATTGTGTGGAACCGGAAATTAATATTGTCAATGATAAATTTACTAGCATATTCTCTCAATCGACTAAGGTAAGATTGTCAAGAAAGAAAGAAAAAATATATTCAAATGACATTTTGTCTTTCATAAAGAACAAAAAAATTAAGATTTGAAATTTTTGGAAACATAATTAAACCTTCAGAGATGAATGTGAAGTCATTCTTATACGTCACTCATGCAAAAATTTGCATTAAATGCAAACTCATAAGAATGTCAACACTTTGATCACTTATAAATATGACAATACAAATTTGTATATTTTAGCTACAACAACTGTCAATTAAGTTTTTTTTTCCACAATCTTCTTTTATTTCCACATTTTAATTATTACTAAAGAAATGAAATTCATTATTAAAATTCATTCTTTTTATACTTACATAAAAATGTAAAAAAAAATTTTAATAACAATTTATTTCCGCAGTTCAATGACTCAAACAAAAAATAATAATTTCAATAACAGGAAATTTTCATTTAATTTTCTTTATTCATGTTTAATTTCTTAAATATATAAGTAATGTAATTTTTCTATAATTGTGACATTAATTAAAACTCATTGAAGTTAATTTTTTGATTTAATGATTTTTCATATTTACAAAAACCAAAAAAAAGATGAAATAAAAATTTCTTCAACCATTAATCAATTAAGTATGTAAATTTAAATTTAAATTTAAATTTAAATTACAAGAATAAATGGCTTATATACTTAACTACCAAATTGTTAATTAACGAATAAAAAAAATTCCTATATATATAAACTATGATCTGAACAGTTGAGTTCTAGAAAGTCGTTATAAAATTTTAAAATTATCATAAAATCAAGAACCTAATTGAACTTTTGCTACCCACAAAAGAGAACTATAAAATAATATAATACATATAGTAAAGAAAAAGTGGAATTTCATAAATATTGTTTTAGTTTTAAACTAAATTTTCCCACATAGTTTATTTTTACGTATATCTCCGACATCTTACTAGAATTACAATTTTTTTTGGGATCATCATAGTATTTTAATCAAAGATGTCTCTGAAAATTCCCTGAAAATAAAGTAAGCGAATTTGCTACATTTCATTGTTCTCTATTTGCTCCGGAATTATATAAAAGAAACATACCTACAAGGTTTTTTATTGGTCTTTCTTATTTTGAATCCGACAGTTTGGCCTTAAATTTATCTATCAATTTCTGCTTTAATTTTGATATTACATTTATTAATTATGCCAATAATATAGCAATTATTCATTTTTGATGTTCTCTATTGAGTGGTGTTTACGTTGGTGTGGTGTAAGTGTAAACTATAAATAATAATTTTATATTCTTCCACTTAAAAAGTTGAACTGTCGGTGATTTTTATGATCTACGTACGCCAATGTTGCGTTTTGAGGTTTTATAATTAAAAATGTCGTAATTAGTGCTTACAGATTCAAAAACAATATATAATAAGTATATTCCTGTAAATGTGAAGAAATACTTAGTATACAATACAATATGAATTAAAGTACAATTTTTTAGGTACCAATGACGAACAATCACTAAATCGCGCTAGAGAAAACTTTAATTTTTATGTCTTTGGCCGACTAAAACTTCAAAATTATTAATAAAAATAAAAATTTAAATTCAAATGTTAATTAAATAGCCATAATTCAAAATAATATTTGATTGCTGATCTGACATATATATTTTTATCCACAAAATTTAAATTCTAAAAATAAGGCAAGATTATTATAGTAGACACTCCCATATGTGATGAGAATGAAGCGAATTTTAAAAGACAACCCACCCACACTTGGAAAACGAAATCTATTCAATCTTTTGCCACTACTTACTTACTTCATTTAGCTTGTACATTGACCTTAGTGCACGTTCGCACACAGTTTATGTTTTTACCACGTGCTCAAAATATTTAATTAATATTTTTTATTAGTAAAATGCATTAATAATTTTGCATTAGAATTTAATTGAAAATCGAAATTAAGTACAGAAAAATTAACTTTCTTTGATTTACATATAGAATGCAATACAATTAGAAATCATTTCGGCATATTTTACAAAAATGCTAAGTTTGAATTTCCGGTGGCAATATATTGTTGGATTCCCTTTTTTGGCTTTAATGTAACTAAAAAGTATACGAGTTGATTAAATTTATAGATTATCAGATTGTGTGTAAGAGTATAAACAAATTCAACACACGTTGTAGAATATAACATCAATTTTCTCATATATTTTCATCAAAAAATTAACGATTTTTTTTTACTACTATATTTTATTACTTTATTAAAAATCATTCAATCGAAAATATGAATCAATTTTTAATAGATTTTGTAATGGTATAATGTACAGCACCGATAATCAAAAACTGTTATATTACACACAATTGGAAAATTTATTAATTTTTGAGTAGATTCGATGTCATTAAGATTATTACTCAAGATTAAGTACATTTAAAGTACAATTGTCTCTTAAAGGTATAATTAAAAATCAATAAATATTAACTAAAAACTTACGATTACTTTACTGGCGTGTGTTTGTTTTTGGTGATAAGATGAAATAAGTATAGTTTTTGTTTTCGACGAATTTTAATTGGATATTAATTTCAGGATAAGTTAAAGTGAATTGTATTTTCATCATGTGCATGTTTATATGTATAATGAAAAATCGAATGACGAACATGTGTTTGTTACGAATATATATTGCATAGTTCATTTAAATTGCAGATTATTAAATTTACTTTACATTCACTTGGTAACACATGTTGTTATTCATTCTTATGATTTAAAAATTAAAAATTATGGTAAAACTTCTTTGTGCATTACACAACGAATTCAAATTTTACATACAAATAATTTTTTGAAGCAATTTTATAATATACTTAATATTAAATTGATATTACTTTCAAAATAATAATTAAATTTAATTATAATATTTTACCACAATTTGGGAAACCGACAGGACAGGCGCTTTTAACCCTTTCGCTGCCAATACAGTTTTCGTAAAACTAACCCAGCAGGTCAACACAAATTTTAGGTATTTTTATGTATTACGAGTTATTTATATCGTATTTTGGCATAATACATAAAATTATTGTACGACATGCCAACTAAACTAATTTTAATACCTAGAGCCAAAATACGATATAACTCGTATTGTATATTTATTTTATAAAGACAAAATATTTTTATAAATTTAATATTTTTATTAAATATAGTAAAAATATTTTTACTACGAGTTATCTCGTAGCTGGCCGTATTGATTGACTTACTTACTACGAGATAACTCGTAGTTGGCATCGTAGTTGGGTTAATAATATTCTGGCACAATAGGATGATAGTACTAGACTATCGGTTAATCCAATTAAAGTGAATTGGTCCTATTATTTGGAGTCAAATCTAAAACCAAAAAGATGATAATACTGAAAGAAGTGCATCTGGATACTGGTGATAGTGCATTGTAATTAAGTATAAATTGGTTGAAGTATAAATTGCGTGCATTGTTAGCATTGCAAATGAGCTTTTGTCGAAATGATTTCATAAAATATGATCCTCATACTGTCTTTCACCTATACTTATGATTGGCTAGCTAGCTGTTCTGCCACAAATAGCGATACTCTGTGGTAGACTAATTTTTGGTGAAACTGCTCTAGCAGCCTGCATATTGCTGTGAATTTAATTGATGAAAATTTTTTATAGCCTGCAATTTTGATTATCAAATAATCGTGAATAGGGAAATTCTGTAAAACTATAGAATCCAATAATTTTATTAACATATGATAGAACTGTTCTGGTATCAATTACATATTACTAATTTCAGAAATACAGTAAGAGTATATTTAATTAAAACTTTAATTATTTTCACATGTAAATATTATTCTTCTCAATATTTTGACATTTACATATAATTTTTTTTTATTTTTCGTAAATTTTCCAATTGAATTAACAATTTTTCGTTGGTTTTGTGTGTTAATTAGGAAAATTATACTATATTTTATTTAACCACAACAATTTTGTAAATAAAGAATTATAAAATATTATTGATAAATTAAATTTTACAAATAATAATAAATAATTGAATTGCGGTTAAGGTTAATTTTTTATTTGTGTAAATTTTTTTATTTTGTAAATATTACTTTACATAAATAATTATTTAAATAATTTCTCAAGGTTAAATTTAAATTTTTTATTTGTTAAAATTCAAAAATTGTTTTGTTTTTTAATGTGTTTTTTTTTTTTAGTTTGACAAAAACCAAAACACACGTCAATAATTAATAAAAATACTTTTTTTTTTTAGGTTTTCTCTCTACAGAAAAAAAAATGGTTTTTATGTTACAAAATTAATATTAATTTCATTTAAATCGAGATATGAGTCATGAAAAATCAAGTGACGCGGTTTTTTTTATTAAATTTTATTATTTGTTTTTTTTTTTCATTTGTTAAAGGCCGGCGCACAAATTGCAGTTTTAATCAATAGTGTTAACTTAAAAAAATTTCAACATATGGAAATGAATGTAAGTGATCATATAATACCAGCAGTTAATGCTAACTAAAAAAACGCTAGCGCAGAGTGTCAACAAGGTTGAAAAATTTACGCCAACGCAACGCTAGAAAATTTTAATATTGGGATGCAATAACTTGGTGAAAAATCATTTTTAGGAACGCAAAAACTTGGTAAAAATCAATTTTAAGAATGGAGTCAAATTGGTGGAAAAGCACATACAAATTATGAAAAATTGACAAATATGAAAAAAACATCTAGCTAGAATTGTGGAAGTCTGGATTTTTTCCGCTAGCGTTAATAAAATTTAAAGCTAACACTATCGATTAAAGCGGCAATTGTGAGCCGGCCTTAATTCTCTTTTTAGAAAAAATATTATTTTCTGTTTCATTGACGATGAACCGAAAAATGATTAAATTTATATTTAGACAAAGAATGGCAGAAGAAGGAATTGATTTTTTTTTCTTCTGAATATTATTAATGCTTTTTTTGAGAAAAAAACAAACAACTTTAAAATTTAAAACAAAAATCCAAATATGATTCGTCATAAAAACAAGTTTCTTTTATCTGTTAAAATTCTTTTCTTGGGAATTGGTATATATAAAATTTAATCAACATAATATGGCGAAGTATGTATTAATATGAATATATATTTGAAAATTTGGTATAATGACAATAAAAATATTTAAAATATTGATTAAGAAGTTATCTCCCTTTTGGTCAAATTACAATTATTTGCAATTATAATAAATTATATTTAAGTACTTAATGTCTTGCAAATTTCGATTATCTTTAAAAATAAATTGAAATTTTTTGATAAGTTTTGTTAGAATTTCGAAAATACATGTATATAAGTGCCAGAATGGATTGGATTCAAGAATTTGTTGTGAAATGAACTGAATTGTATTTATAGTATACATAACGATAATTATAATCAGAATATTGTTATTTTGTTTTGGTATAAATAAGAAATTATGAAAAAATTTATTAGGTACTAAAATTTTTAAAAGTGTGGATTTATTTTTTGAACTGTAACATAAATAGCAACAAATTTGATAAAATAATAAAATGGGCGACTCTGCCATTTTATCAATTATGTACTTCATATTATTGTATTTATACAAAATATTTTTTATCTCTGGAAGGGTCTCAATAAACCAAAAGTTCTTAAATTTAACATATGATAAGGAAATTGTAGAAATATTATAAGCTTAATAAAAAGTCGTAAATAATTGGACGACGTATAAGTAATTCTACTCGAAATATCGAAATTGTACTATATATTTTAATTTTAATACAATGTTATCAATGGTGTCAATAAAAACCTATACTAAACTTCTTTCCTCATTAACAAAATATATCAATCGTAATTATTAAGTACAAAGAAATTTTTTATATCTATGATTTATAGTCGTTATCGTTAAAAACTTATCACAATTTGTATTCACCTTCAAAACATTTATTTTATTATATTTATTTTAATGACAATCTTTTCTAAATTTTAATCAATATTTAATTAAGATTTCAATGTTATCACAATTTTTAAATTCAAACATTGATAAAAAAAAAAGCCATTGAAATTTGTTCTCTAAAAATATTCAAACAAATCAACATAACGAAAATATTTAAATAACCGAAAAAAATATGCAAATAATTTTACTCTGATTATAATCTAACTAAATTTTTCTATAGTTGCCTAAAAAAAAATTAGGTAATAAAAATATCAAAAATGAGGGCCAGAAAAACATTAATTAATATTCTGAATTTTAGCAAAGTATTTAAGTCTGTGTCTGTTTATGTTAGTGTTGATTTCATTTTTTTGTGAAAGCTTAATTTGATATTCAAATATGTTATGTAATAGAAGAAAATTCTAACAGATTTTTTAATGCAAACCAAATAGAAATATAGTTTTGCCAAATTTACTAATCAACGCATCGCATCGTTAGTCGTTCATAATTCTGATGTTAATTAAATCAATTATCTATTAAAATATTAGAAGGTCACAAATAGGAAATTACTTTGCTTCTAATTTGATCGACCAGCCAACAAAACTTTATTAAATGTGTAGTAAAGTTTTTAATTGAAAAAGTTTGCTAGGCCATGAAATGTTAAAAAAAAAAATTTCAGAGTTTATTTCGACAAAACGAAACGAAAAAAAATGTATTATTTATAACAACATAAACAAAATGAATAATTTTCGTTATAACTCAAGCTATAAAAAATGAAATTTATATCGCATGTTATAAAGGTGAACATCAGCTAAAAACTAAGTTAATTAGATATTATTAAACCGGAAAAAAAACATTAGAATTTTCTATGTCAAATTTTGCATGTTTAAAAAAAAAAATTTTTTTTGGGTTAAACTAAATTTGTGAAAATGATAATAAGTTAGGAAAAATCAATTGTTTTTAGTTGGAATGAAAAATCGGAAATGATAAATTATTGATAAACTTTTCACTTACTATAATTATTTATAGTATGATTATGATTTGTAAATATATTTATCATTTTCGACCATTAATTGGTTAAATAACAGGTGATGGCCCATTAGAGTTTGATGAAAACAATTAATATGATTGAAAATGTATGGTCTCCGATGGAACATAAGGAGTTTGCCATTATAATAAATTCGGGTCGGATTTCCAATGAAACTGAAAGCTAGGCAAGCTTGACATCTTATATAACTGCAACATAATGTCTATTCCTGATAGTTTAGTCACTAGAAAAGTAGTTTTGAACTGAAACATTCACTGGGTATAATTGTGTATGTGTATAAGCGATTTTTATCTACCACGTTCTTTTCTAACCACCACATTCATGGTTCCTTGAAATGCATTTGCCTTCTAATTGTAATTTGGAAACTTTTAAATTTTTTAATTATTTCATATCCTATTCATTACCGTTCCTAAAGCAGTTTATTGTCTCCAAGATTCTTTGATCAAATCCATATTTTATCATTTTCCCCCTAATATTAATCTAATAAATCTAATAAACTTTATCAGTGTATAGATTATTTGTATTATTTATTATTCTATCAAAAAAAAAAAGAAAATGTCTGTGTGATAGCGTCATGAAAAATATCTAATTTTTATTTCACCTTCAAAATTATTAAAAAAAAATTTTAAATGATTTCTTTTTCGGTAACGAAGGCGTTAAATATGTGGGTTCAAAAAATAAATAATTTATAAATTTGTAAATTATTTGTTAACACAATTTTGAATTTTACCTTTTCACGTAAATAGTAAATTATCATTAAAATATTTGTTGACTATTTTATTTAGCAAATTTATTTTATTTACTTACAATATATAGATTTAACAATATAAATTAAAATAAATTTTATTGACATTTATATATTTTCATTTTTCATTTTATTTTTCAGTTTTAAGCTACGAATAAGAAATATATGGAAGGAGCATAAGTAATAAAAATTGAAGCCAACCTGGATATAGTAGTCTCTTTCTTTTCACCACCGAACTGTCAAAATTAATAAATAGCAAATAAGAGCCGGACTAGGTTTTTTTTAATTCGGGCAGCAATTTTTAATGAGAGAAATTTTTTTTTTGTTGAAAAATACATGTAAAGATCATCCTAAGGAATATTTTAGTTCGCACATTGATAATTATACAAATTGAAAGTAAAATAGAGTAATTTTGTTAGCTAGTTAATATTTTTAATTTATATTGAGACTCTTAAAATTAAAAAAATAAGCCAGCCCTGTAAATCTAAAATCAGCTGTTATAATATTTTTCATATTATTAATTTGACAGTTCGGTGGTGAAAAGAAAGAGAACTATCGAAATCGTGGCTTCATAAACAAATTTTTCAATAAATTAAAATGTTAATGTGTTAAAAAGAGAGGAAACATTTATGCTCCTTCCATATATTTCTTATTCGTAGGTTTTAAGTATAGTCAATTTATTTATAATAAAATCATATTTTCTAGATATTTGAGTTCAATATAATTATGTTGTTATTCATACTTAATTTCCACTAGGTAACTCAATATTCTTAAAGTTCTAAAAATTATTCTATAGATTTTAACAATATTTTTTTTTATATTTTCAAAATTAATTTACCATTTGAAAAAAATTAACTTATATAAATTAGAATTCTTTTTTTGGATTTAAACTAATTCTATAAATACATGATCAAAATTTCACTATTATTATGAATTGTATACATAATAGCTACATTAATTTTATTACTTTGAAATCATATAAGAAAATTGATTTACTTAATGAACATTTTCTTGTTCTATTAATATCCAAAAAATTGATGTAAAAACATGTATAATCATTTAAAGTGAGTTCTATAAATATCTGTATTAAATAGAATAATTATAATTTTTGTTTGCTAGAAGTTATTTCTTTATTGGTCACTAGACGGTTGTTAAGGTTATTTTGGGATTTGAATAATTTTTTAACAATTTAATTACAATTTAAGATGTTACATAAAAAAAAGGAATTTATTTTTTTACTAATTTAATTAAATTTATTAATATAAACATTTTTGATAAAAATATATTTAATATTATTTACCAATAATACTCCTTAATTAACTTTTCTGTCCTCAATAAATAAAAAAATAAATTCCTTTTTTTTATGTAACATCTTAAATTGTAATTAAATTGTTAAAAAATTATGCAAATCCCAAAATAACCTTAACAACCGTCTAGTGACCAATAAAGAAATAACTTCTAGCATTTAACACCATCATGATGTTATGTTAGCCTTAGTGTATACATCGTCACCATCTTTTACATCGCAAATGAAGATGATATCAAGGGAACAGCAATATAATATACTTATATAATACATATATATAAAAAAGGAAAATACCCTTAAAGAATGAAAATTGTTCTTTAAGGATATCGTTTTAATTTGTGTGTATATCATTTGCCTCTTTCAATCTTTAACTTTGTGAAGACTGAAGAGGGGTGCAAAAGGACTACAATAATTTTATTTCTGGTGTATTGTAATTTCTCTCTGGTGGCAGTTAAAATATTGTTATGAACAAAAAGATATAATAAAATGGAAATTTTGATAGAAATAATATCTTATATATAATTCCTTTAACAACAATTTAGTTTTTTTTATTCATTTCATATTTATTGGTCGTTTTGGCTCACAAAGTTCAAGGATAAATAATAATAAGTAATTGTTTGTTGGTATTGGATTAAACAGAAATTGGATTAAATAAAATAAGCTTAAAATTGGTTGGTTACCATCCGATTCTACGAGTATAATATAATTTTGGATAATATTTAGGAACATTTCTACAATTATTTATTATCGTAATGCAAAAATTTTTAGGATTGGCTTGGAAAGTTCGTGTAACGATAAATATATAATAGAATAATATAGTATAAACACAATTTCCACCAGCTATTGTGTCTCAGTCAAATTGTCTCGTAAATCCTACAGCAATACACTTTGCATCTGAAAAAAACTATAAATTCTTTTTCTTCCCGAATTTCTTCTTATGGCTCCGGTTTTATCGACATTTTTTATTGCAATTTAGGACCTTCTAATTGATTCCGAACCATAAATTCCTCTTTATCGGAGAAACTATTTATTGCAAAAAGCTAATTAGGTTTTGTATTGAGTAAATTGTTGTCAGCAATTGCACTCGACCGCTAGCATTTTTCCCAGTCTTAAATTTTACATTGCCGTATATTTTTTCCCCCAACTCAATTAAAGGTCAGGCAACTTAGAACAACATCGATACATCAATTTTCGATTTTCTTGCAAGTAGCTGATTTTACTCCATTAGCTCCATGTTCCAATCAAAAAGTAACAGTCTGATGAAAAATTTACATTGAAATTTTCATTTCTTAACTGAATTTTAATATAGTTGGCCAGACCTACCTCACAGACAGAGACGTTTTCCTGACATTCTATTTTGGATGTACTAAAAATTTGATATCCTTATTATTTGACCTTTCTCAAAACTTATATAATTAGAGTACAACTTACCTAATTATCATAAATACCGCCATTTCGTACTCCGAAAACAAAACTTAATATGTCTTCAGGTTGTTTTTTTTAGTTATCGAAATTTTAATCTTTTTTGTTATTTTTGGTTACATGACTACGTAAAATAAAAATCTATTCATTACAAAAAAAATTTTTTTGTCATTTTAAAGATGTCCTTAGGGCACTATAATTATTATTACAAATGTTTTGAATTTAGTTAAGAATTCTACAGTGTAAGCATAAAAATGTGGTAAAATAAATAAGAATGTGTATGTATTAGGCAAATTCTCCAGGGATTATTGGGCGTCTAATTTCATATTAGATCTTGTAAATTTAAAGAAAAATTTCTTAAAGCTTTAGAGAAAATACTTAAGCAAAGTGAAATGTAAAAAAAAGAAGTAAAAACTTAGGTGCAGTAGGGAAAAATTAATATTTTCCTTTTAGCCTTTAATATTTTTAATTTCTTTTTTATGTTTGCTTATGACTAATTTCCATATAATCAATCTTATTCAATGTGTGTTTGTATATGTATAATTCCTTATCACACGGCATTGAAAGGATATTTTTTTTTATATTTTAAATGTTAATCTACTTTTTTTTTTTGTTCACACAAAAAGTCATGATGTAGGTTTTATTTCCTTTTTATCCTTTAATTATGAACTTTTTTTTTTAAATAAACTTCATTTTCTCTTTTTCACATTTTCACGCCTCATCATCCGTTTTTCTTCTTTTTTTTTCGTGGAGCACACGCTTTTATATTCTTTTAGTAGTGAAAATTACTATCCATTTATACTGTTTTTTTTTTACCTCGACGGTTTTTATAAGTTAATCCTTTCTGTTTTTTTTTTCTTCGTTATTATGCTGATGGCCTTCTACATTAAAATTTATGTTGGAAAATTTATTCAACTATATTCACATTTCTGTTTATTTTATATATTTTTTTATTTTATGTTGAAATATTTTTTAAATAGGCGCATTTTTCGCATATGATGGGAAAAAAGGATGTTTATTTTTTTTATGGTTTTTTGTTGTTGTAAATGTTTGGTAAATATTTTTGTTGTTAAGTTGAGAAGATGTATTCATGAATAAATGACATTGCAGCAAAAAGGAATTTTTGTTTTGTTGGTGTTGAAAAATGACGAAAATAGAGTAAGTAAGTGCCTCTATGTTAGGATTATTATCTAAAAGAGGGATTTTTGTGGACATATAAAAATGTGGCTGCAGCCGTCAGATTTGTTTATTATAACTTCATAATGTTTATGGTCTGATTATTATTTTTTTATTGTGGGTTACAAAAAGGATATGAGGATAAATTATAAAATGTTGTATACTTATATAGTACAAAAAATGAGTAGATGCACAATTTGGACAATATTTAATCCAACTATTTAAATAATGAAAAATATCCTGTAAATATTATGTACAATTCTCACTTTAATATACAATATTCTTTATCATAATAAGTTTTGTAAAATGCATTAGGTATACTAAATAAATTAGGTCATGCTGTAGCAAGCTTCACAAATTTAGTTACTAATAAAAATATGCATTTCTTATGCTAAGAAATTTCCTTAAAATATAGAAGAAACTTTTGATTACAGCAATACCATACCCTCTTGATATGTTGTTATAAAAAGTTACATTAATAATTAAAAATCTGATTGAAGGTATACACAACAGGGACGTTTGGTTATTTCCATTTTGATATACCCTCTTTTTTGACATTTAATAATTTATTTTTAACCTTTTTTTTTTCTTCAAAATTTTATTATAGTTGAGAAAATTTATCAAAAACTTTAACATATTGAATTGATTGATCGATAACATCATAATATATTTTATTATATATCCTTTAAGATTAAGGACTTTTTATTGCTATGTTAACAATATTAAACATATATAAAATTACTTTATTATAGACACTTTTTTTATTATTATTTTGCAAAGAAGACTGATTGATAACGAATTCAATAATTTTTGATTGATTGACAGAATTTATGTCAAACAACAAAGAAGAACTATATTTTTAAGATTCTAATTTAATTCGAGACTTTATATATAAAGTAAAGTAAGTAATATATATTTGAATTATCATAATTCATAATAAAAATTTATTAATATGTACAACATTTTAACATTTCAATTTGAAAATGAAAATTTTCGTATTGTTTTAATTTAAACTAAATAATTTGACATTTTAATTTTCGTAATTTTCACAAAAAATTTCTCTAAGTGATATTTTCTCATTTAAGTATATAAATATTTTCTACAAAAAAAAAAAGGATAAAATTTTTGAAAATTTATTTATCCAAATTTTACTAACAAACCAAAAATGAGAAATTATTTTCTTTTTTTTAAAAGAATGTTTAAAAAATTAATAATTTTCTTTTCCTCCTACAAAAAATGTTAATTAGCCAACAGAGAGAAAATATTTCCATGCAAAAGTTTTCCTTGTCATTTAATATTGTTGAAAGGAACTCAAAATTTTCCCAGACACAAATTTTAATGGATTTATTATAGTTATGTAAATTGGCCACTTAAAAAGACCCTAAAAATTTTTCAACATAAAAAAAAATGTGAATCAATTCTTTTGCTAAGAATTTTTATTTTAAATAAAAAATACGCAAAAATTTAAATTATTATTATTCATATTTTGTTCAGAAAATGTTTGAATACATTTATATGATGATGGTAAGAGGACATTTACATAAATTAAATCTTATTACATAGTTCAGTTCCGTACAAAAATTCATTTTGGTACATTTATGATCATTTTGTTGTTGTTAGCAGTTAAGTACATTCTCGAAATGAATTTTGTTTTGTAGAAAAAATCTTTAAAATTTAATGGAACAGAAATCAGGAAAAAAAATATTATTAAAACTTTAAGTGTGCGACAGATTTCACTTGACTGAACTTCGACAACTTAAAAGTTCATAAGTTTACAACATTTTTTCATACAATTTTCCTTCTTTTTTACAATTACTTACATAAATTTATATAAGAAGAACACTGCAAAATGCAAATTTGAAAAGAAACTAATATCTGTACGTGTGTCCCTATGCAATTTTTAACCCAGCCATTAAGTTGGCTTGATTAAATTATATAGAAAAAAAAAACTTTTTATGAAAAACTTTGTTTTTCAATTTTACCTATAAAAAAAAATATATTGAAGCTTCAACAGGATGAATATCGAAATTGTTAGTCAAGTAAAAGTTTATAAAAAGTGCATCGTTTTTTAAATTTTCCAATATTTTTTCGGTGTAATTTTGTACCATGTTTGAAGCTCGATAAAGTCCAAACGTTTTTATATTTTTTATATTTTTCTTTTTCAAAATTTATTAAACTGGATTTCGAGTGTTGGATGGATTTAATATTTTCTACAAAACGTGTTTAATTTCATATTATTCAATTTGTACCAGAGAGGAGAAGTACGTACCTAAACAAATTTAACAGAATTCTCCTAGAAGTTTATATAATGAAAATAGGATTTTATGTATAAATGTTTACTTATATGGAAGTATTAATACTTCGATATATAATTAATATTGACATCATGATTATTTTCAAAAGATGTTAAATATATTTCTGGATGAATTTAATATCATCGTATAAATCAGATATAGATTTTTTAACAGATATATTTTCTTCGAAATTGATTGATTTAATTTAAATTTTTATAAAAATTAATAATGTACAAACAATTTAACTATTTAACATGACATTCTAATATATATATTGTCATCTTATATTTAGTCCGATTTTAATATATAAAGGACTTTTATTTAATTCCTTTTTAAATTAATACAATTATTTATGCAATATAAGCTAAATTGATTAACTGAAACTTGCAACATGTTTGATCAAACATGTTAAATAATACTGAAAAAACTCACCTATTTCATAATAATATATTTCTCTATTTATAAAATAAGGGTATTTCCAGTTATTTTTTATGTACTAAGTATATCAATGCTCCTGCTTTATTCTGTTCTTGAAATATGGTTTGAAATAGTAAAAAAAAGTACATTGAACTTTTGCTATAATAATAAGAAGAAAAAAGATTGAATGAACACTACCATAAGAAAGCAATTACTTTAATACTTCAGTCGTTAAGTTCAACTTGTGCAAAGGACTAAGTGTCTTACTTAAAGGATATAAAAAATAATTTTTTCTGCAATGAAATATAAATGTTTTTAAAAAAAACTATAAGTTTCCTGATATCCTGCTGGTAAGAACTAAAGCATATAAAAGTATATTTAAAAAATATATCGTTATATAAAATTGATTTTTAAATAAAATTCAATTCAATGTTCATTGCAAATTGCTTTCGACTGTTTATTTCTATGTGTATAATATTATTATATGTATATATAATTGCATTTTTTCAAATTGCAGTGCATGGGTAGCTGGTACAGCTTCCAGCAACAAATTTAATTTTCCCCCTATTTTAATCGTAATAAAATCACAGGGGATTCACAATACTTATGTACATATCGCATAAATAAAGTTAATAATACAATTTTTCTATATAGTTCATAATTTTATATGAGATTTTTGAAGTGCTTATAATTTTCAAAAGCATTTTAGAAATTGTTTACAGAAATTTAAATTTTTTAAGTTTTAAATATCTACTGATGATAATATGTATGTACCTATTAATTGCAATTAATTTCCATCAAAATTTAAACCAAAATTTGAACGTAAGATCGATTTTTGGAATAATCACTTCTGTATTCCTTTTAAAATTTTGTGACCAAAAATTTAAGTACTTCAGATTAATAAAATTGGATTTATAATTATATACATTGACAAACAATATAATTGGAAATGCCAATTCAATTTATATTTTAATTTTCTCTTTTAATCAAATTGTAATGAAAAAATCATTAAAACATATAAAAAATATACATATACGATACATATAAGTATACATATATATATATGTAATTTAAGTATTTAAATAAAATTTTATGTTCATTTTTTTTTATTAAAATTTAATTCTTTCTTTTTCAGGTAAGCGATCAAATGAAATGTAATTGCATTAATGGATTTTCTATTAAAATTTTACGCTGAGAGTGAGTGAAATTATAAATTTGATTATTTAAAATCATTTTATATAATTTTAATTTTTTGCTAATTTAAATCATTTTAATTTTTAGTTAGGTCAATGATTCTGACCTAAATTTTGATATTCTTATAAATAATGTATAATTTTTTAATAATTATAATAATAAATAATTTTAAATAAAACGCTCCCTACTCGATGCGACGCAAATACTAACTACAAATTATTAAATTTGTCCTAATTTTGTCATAAATGATAATTTGAAACCGAAACTTGTGTCATTCATTAATGATAGTTAAAAAAAAATTAAATGAATCACTTATATTAAGATGATAAATTTTAGAGACGATATCTTTGGACAATATTGTATTTTCTTTTAAAAATTTTTTGGTTAACTTTTTAATTCTAACAGTGAAAATATCTTAAATATTTAACTCGAGAAACTTTTAAATTATTTAAAGAATCTCCTTTTTCTAAATGATTTAATTATGGAATCAATAGACACTGTAATTAAGTAAAGTGCTATTTTGATTTAGATCGCTTATTAATGATATTTTCTATTTGAATTTTAAATAAATCAGAAAACTTCTTAAGTCGTTTTTTTTTGTACTAATTCGTTGATTGACTTTCTTTCAAATCAATCTCCACATTTAAGTCTAAAACTTTATATATCCATATACTCATATATGGGTATATAATTTATAAAATGGATTATCATTAATTATTACGGATGAGAATTGATGGAATTAAATTATAGATAAACTAACTTTTTTTTCCTTTCTCACTAAATTTATCATTATAAAAAAAATGACTTGCCGAAAATGATATTATTTCTATGTTAAAAAAAAGGTGAAAAATCAAATTTGTGTGTGTTGGCGTCTTTTTATCAAATTCAAAATGCATGTAGAATTTTCTAATAAAAATAATTAAATTCAATTAAAATTGAATTTAAGAAGAAGAAAAAAGAATTTAATGAGAAAACTTTTCGAAAGTTTCTCTACTTTTTATCAGATTGAATTTAAAAGTTTTGAAGTGTTAACGCAGTGTAGTAATGTTATTTTTGATATACTTAGACGGTAAACTTTTGTTAGAATAGATATAAAGTTAATTAATTTATAATTGAAAATCAGATAATTGCAAGTAACACTAAATTTAATTAATATTACTTATTTTATATATTTTGAAATTACATAATAAATATATATTGTCAGTAATTCAATTTCGAAACTTCATTCAAATTCAAATTTTTTTTGAAATTTTTCCCATCACATCTAATTGAATTCACACTCGTTTCGCGGACTTATCTTCTATACATCTTCAAAGTTGTAGTTTTTCCATAATTCACCAAAGTTTTCCCAAAATTATAATTTAGAAAATTGAATAAATATAAAGTTAAACTGTCAAACACGTGCTAATATTAAATAATTTCTAATTAATCATTTCTTATTCAAAATACTTTATTGCACATCAAATTATTAATCAAACTATATAACAGCCCCCCAGCCAGCGTTAATCAAAAATTGCAAAATTTAATTAAATTAAACAATATTATAAAACATTTTTCACACCTGTTGTTCTTCAGATCAGAATTCACCACTATGTATAAGTATATTCTCGTAATGCTTTTTTTTGTTGGTTAAAATTTTCAATTAACTTTAGCCTTGTACAGAAAAAAATATTATCCAATTTCAATATACTACCAACAATTCTTGATCATTATGTATATGCAAACAAATATAATAAGTGCGATAACAAAAATTATTATTTTAATTTTTGAAATTGTTTGGCTCAGTAAAAGTTGAAGTTCATTGTACAGAGGGAATGAAACACAATATAATATTTCTCTTCCATAATATACTTTATTTAATTAACTGAATTCACACTTGGTTGAACAAAAACTTTATGTGTATATAGTAGTAATTTTAAGCATTGAAGGTTGTCGAAATATTCATCTAACCTGAATTCTATAGAATCTGAATATAAAACTAGGTTAGATTTATATACATTATATAAGTCATTATTAACTTTCTGTTATATTGTAATTCGCTGCAGTGATGCTTGTCAATACTTTGAAAATGCTATAACTAATTTATTAATTAGAATGTCCTCAGATCGACAGGTTGTAACATTTACGAAATACATATTTATACAGATTGGTAATTTTACAAAATGTAAAAGAATTTTCGTTTGGTCCGAATTTCTTGCGCTGTTAAGTAAACTCAAAAATCTATTGAATTTAAATCTATTCTCATAATTTTGAATATTTAATTGAAAGAAACCATTTATGAGTCATCATACATATTGGTGCGTCATTTTACACATTTTCTGATATTAAAATTTTTTAAAACTCTGTTCAAATCTCATCATCAATTTAATATGGAAATTCCAAACACAAATTAATTGTGACCTATTTTTGTGTAGTAAAAAACATTTTAAAAATAATATAAAATACTATACGATAATTTTGCATAAAATTAGATAAATTACAATTCTATATGTTTTCCTAATTGATACTATAGTGTGACGCCAGCCTTAAACTTGTGGTAATAATAAAAATATGTGCATATATATATGTAAATTATGGCAAATTATATTTTAAATTTAGAACTTTATATATTTTCTAGAAATTGCATTAACTAACTAAGTATACATATACATAGTTTTATTTTTCACATTTTGAATTTTAATTGCAATTATTTATTAAAATAGAATTTCTTTTTTGTTTCTAAGAGTAAAATTTTGTTTTTCTGTTACTGTTTTTTTATATTCATTTTAATAATTCACACGCTCCAAATGTTTCAAATGATTTTTAGTTTATTATTGTTGTTTTGAATCAAATTGTAATTTAATTAGCAAAGTAGAAACAGCAAAACTATATTTTTAAGTAGGTATATATATCTTTCTTGGAAAATATGCAAAATCTACATTTAAGATATAAGTAGATATTAAACTAGAAAATTTCAGTGATTTTCCAAGAAAATTATCTTTTTTTAGTATATGTAGAATTAAATGAACGTTTATTTTTTAGTGGACGAATTCGGCTTACAACACTACTCATTTAATAAGGAAAACCTTCGATTATTCGATTTTCTATCAATCAAAATTAATCATTGATTCATTTTACTCCCAGAATAATGAATGATACGAGAGAAAGAATTATATTTATACTTAATAAGATTATATTAATTTAATTTGTTTGTATATTTTTTATTAAAATATCAAAATCTGAATTGTGTATAAGATAGCAATTTTAGTGATTCATCATTATCAATATAAATAAAATGTTATTAAAAATTATTTATCTCTGAAATTTTTGATAATTCATAATTATATCACAATATACTTAAATTAAATCTTTACTAGATTTATATTGTTTGTATTTCATGGAAATATTAATAAATAAATCATGATAATAAAATAATGCTTTTTTTCGTGAATTAAAACAATTCTTTATCTAAGTATATTTTTATCTGTAAATTCCACATTTTTTTAAAGGGAATTTGCTATTTGTACTAACAGAGAGAAATTTTTATTTGGAGTTTTTTTGTAATTTTTTTTAAAGGACTAGTTAAAGTTCTTATCTGAGTTCCCAAAAAATTTTTCATCATTCAATATTTGTACAATTGTTAGAAATGATGATAGATTTGTCAATTATATTCCAAAAATAAGCGTTTTTTTCTGCTAGTGTTCATGTAGATATCACTTTGATTTCGCTGTTACGAAGTAATGCTTTTTGGTTGACAATTTAGAAGTATAAGTAGATAGCATAATCTTTTTTAAAAACTTAATTTTTACCAATTGCAAATATTACCAAAATATTAAAATTTGCAATGCAATTCCTTATTGTTTACAATTTTAACTGTTGGCTTGTAGCAATGATTTAAATTGATTTACAACGCTACAATTTCATTTTCAATTAAACATTTTCTTTTAAAGTAAAACATTTAACCAAACTGAATTTATTTGGGAAAAAATTTAAAGCATTTAAAAAGCGCCATACACGGACATAATGAAGAAATTATTTGTTATCAGTTTTCTTTCTTTCTTTTTGAACATTAATTTGATAGTAAATTATATATATTAATTTTCAGTTTCTTCTGATGTTATCATATTAGTAACATTTGACCAGGAAATGAACTGATTAGAAATTATATCACGTTCATTGCAAAAAGAAAAAATAAACATATGTATTTGATATGATTGCCATTTGTATTTCTTATTCATATTTTACTATTGTTGGTAGTAGCATCTGCCTTCTTAATTACATTATTTGTATTACTAATTTTCTGATATTGTGTAGAGCTGAATCAAACTAATATAATATACCAAAATTGATTTATAATTTTAAATATCTTATATACCTATTTATATAAGTATATGTATATATAAATTTATAGTACCAAAACTTATAGAGTCATTAAACTAAGAGCTGTTATAATAGGTCAAGAACAACATAAAAGAAAAGAAAACAACATCATCACAAGATTTTCATTCTTTTTGAAAAAAAAAAAATCAAAGTTTTTTCCACAATATTTTTTTAAATAAATAAAAGAAGACAAAAAATGCTTGTAAATAATCAAAACAAAATGATTTTGCAGAAATGAAAATTCTAAAACAATGTCGGACGATAACCTCCAATCATACCAAACGAAGAACGAACTAAAAAAGAAATGCAACGAGAAAAAATATTTGATAGCCGCCCTTCTTTTTTTTTTTTTTTTTGCTATTTGGCGTGATAAAATTATTATTAAAACATTTGTTAAAAAAAAAACTAAAGACGAAAGGAAAGATGGGGTGGTATTTATGACTAAGGAGTTACAATATTTTTGTAATGACGATTACGACAAAATCAGAAAATTTTTCATATTCAAATTATTGTAAACAAGAAAAAATGCGATGCAATAAAAAATTGGAAATATAATTATTATGAAAAATTTAGTTTACCAACAAATTTTCTGACATTTTATCTTATTTGTAGATATAATCACATTTTCATGTGAATAAAATATTTTTTCGATTTTCCGGATCCAAAAAGTGTTCTTGTTTTTTAAAATTAAGTAGAATTAAGAAATTTTTGAATTTTACTTAATTACCGAATTT
This sequence comes from Empis stercorea, assembly GCA_949752835.1. Taxonomy (NCBI): domain Eukaryota; kingdom Metazoa; phylum Arthropoda; class Insecta; order Diptera; family Empididae; genus Empis; species Empis stercorea. Next base: position 20,595,148 of record OX457088.1, read on the forward strand.
CGAAGTAGTTCTAATAAGTATCTTTCAACTATTTCTTAATTATAATTTGTTCTAAAGAGAAATTATATTCAATCAGTGAATCAATATTATAATTGGAAACTTTGTTGGTATTTCATATTTTATTTAACTGGAAACTTTGTTGGGATTTCATATTTTATTTATAGAATTCAACATCAAAATGTTTGCATTTAAATAGTTTTTTTTACATACCATAATATACCCATACCCCCATTATATGTTAATTTTTTTACGATGCTTGCCACTACAAATTAATTCATAACATAAATTCATAATTAATATCACATATTTTTTGCTTTTTAACTTTAGTTCGATAAAAATATGCACTGCACTGAAGAAAAAAACTATAATAATTATTTAAAAAATTTCATTATTTCAAATAAATTTTTTTTTAGAAAAAAATAAATACTTATTTTTAAAAATTCATATTAAGAATAAAACGTTGAATATACAAAAACGGTTTTCTGTGCTTCAAGATATCGAAAAAGATTTATTTATCAGAATAAAAGAATAAATGTTAAAACCTGGAAACCAAATGTACGTAATGTTCGTTGAGTCAACAGACCTTTCGCAGTTTCGTTGCAGCAACCAAAATCCTAATTAAAATTGAATCAACGAAATAGTGTATTAATACACCAAAAGTATTTCTGAATGCTGCCAGTTACAAAGTTGTTCCACTTAAAAATACCAAATTGCTTTTATATGAATAATGCAACAAACCCAATTTAATTACAATAATTGCAAAATAAAATCCTATTTAAAAATTATATAGGTACTTAATAGCAAAAAAAAAAGTACTCTCTTAATGAATAAGGACGATGTGTAATTAATTACATATAGTATTTTTTTTTTATTAATTTTATGTAGAAAACTTAATTTCCTCTTTTTTTATACATTGGGATAATTTTATTTGTTGCTCCTTTCATGTTTCATGAATTTCCTACTTGATAAAAGTTTTTGTAGTTTAATGAAAGTAGTAAAAACAATTTGTCCTTTTTAACTATTTATAATTTATAAATGGAAAAATCTGTTCGTTTATTTTTAGAATTTAAGGACAACAAAAATTATAATGAAATTTTACAGAAGAAAATTAAGAAATTATTATACGAGTTATTAATGGTATTAGTAATTCCACGAAAAGGTAAAATAGGAATATTGCATAAAGACTTTGTTGGAATTTGGTAGAATATGAAACTCTTAAGGTAATATCGTGTGGTACACAAAATTACTATCCATATTTTTTTTTGTTTTGATAATTTCTATTCTAGTCTATTTCTCATTCTGTATTGTGATAAAATATTCATAAATTTGTAATCCTCTTAACACGACAGTCCTGTGGGAGCCTAGTTATTTTGACATTCTGAATTTTATGCCATAATACAATATCGAATTTAGTAATTTCAGGCTAGACAATAAGTTTTCATTTTCTCCTATTTAAGACTGTATCTAAAATTTTTGTTTGGCGAATTAAATTCTGGTGTTTCTTCAATAAGAAAATATTACAAATTTTCCCTGGCAAATTCTATATAAATTTTGGTGTGCAAAGAAAACTTTTAACATAAATACTTATTGTAGTTGTACTTACCAGCTTATAATAAATGCTTTCTTTAAACTAAATATAAGTATATTTAGTTTTTTGCAGAACTCATGTGGTTTTCCCTACCTTAACTCCCATAAAAATTCTGCACAGAATATTTCTTCCGTTCGATGGCTAATTTTGATATATTACGCAATGTTCGGTATAAGGCTAGACTATTTATTTTAGTATAAATTCTTATTTTTTTTTAAATGGACTTTGTCCATAATTTGTCTAGAAAGTTTTTCGTTTACTATTGATTTTTTGTTTATATTTTTCGTCTAGTAGTGAATTTTAAGGAAAACTTTCTCCTTTATTGAAATAATTTATAAATTATTTTTTAGTATGGTTGAATTATTTTCATTTTAAATCGCTTTAAAATTACAATGAATTGAGTTTTTCTGTTTACGTGTAATTTTGGTTTATTATCCTGTAGAGACAATTTCATTATAAAGTTTGATTCTTTTTGAACTCCAATTCCAATAGATGGAATATAAATATATAAGCGAATTTATAACAGTCCAATTATATATATTATTAAATAAAATTATCTATAAATTATAAATTTACCAAAAAATTAAAAATTAAGTTAGATAACACTGTTATTCATTTAGTATAATTATTCTTTAAATTCTTATTATATCTATAACTTTGGAGGTGTTAACTTTATTGTTATATTTCCCCATTTTCCCATCTATATTGCCATAGCAATTTCATAACTATCCGTCACCCTATCTAATATTTTTCATCGGTAATAATTTAATAATAATATGAGATATGAAAGCATTATGATTCCCCTAAATTTATTTTAGTTAAATATATTTATCGCTATAATAATTCCATTACATATATAATCATTTGCTCGAATATAGTTGTTGTTCATCCCGCACATTGTACAATTTATGTTAGTCTTTTACGTACGTGTAAATATTTTGATACGAAATAATTTCAAACAAATTATTCTTTTTATATTCCATTTTGTCTGTCAGTCTGTCAATTTGGGGATTATAATTTGTGAATATAATTGTGAATATAAATGTTAACATAATAATATAAGATGATTTCTGTAATATATTTATATTTTTACTAACAGCGTTTCAGTTTTTTGACTGACTATACATTGTATAAAAACCGATTGAAATATTGTATATATATTATCAAGGACGAAAATGCAAAGCACCTTAAGTTTTTTCACATTTATGTTCTAGTTTTTCTGCTATTATAATTTCAAAATTTATGTATAGCTATGAAAGGAAATTAAGATATATGTGCATACATAAAATAAATATCTGATAATCTCACATACTTATACATAAACTTAAACTGATTTTTTGTTGGAAGAACATAATAATATGGAGCAATAACTTTCAACAATATTTAATAAGTATATAAGTATAATGTTATATATCCGAAACGATATAGCAACATCATTATAATAAGACACATTTCTTGTTTATGATACATATCTCCTGTATTACTAAGAATTTCTACCTACAATCTTGTCAGGTTGATGACTCATATAAGTGTTATTTTTAACACCTATTCCATTCCTCCTTATAATAACTTTATTTCATAGTTGATTGTGCAGAGAACCATGCTTAGCTTATTCTTTGTTAGTTATGGAAAAAGAGATAACATTAACTGAAATTTAAATTTTAGGGAAAAAAACTTACTATAGCTAAGTATATACTTAAAGAATGTAATTGGCACATTTTAATTTCTACTCAAGTGGAGCTTAAAATCAAGTACTATATATAATCTATAATGATCAGGAATTTGGTTTGCCTCAATATAGTTTTTTAATCATCATACATAATGTTGGTTGGATAATATTGAATTGTGTGGTTTTTTTGAGTTTTTTTTTTTGTTTTATAAATTATTATATAAATTATATGTATACATATATATATAAATAATTTAACATTAGATTTTCTTTAGATTATGATAAATATTTACTTTTATTTTGTACAATTATCATATAGGCACATTTTTTGAAACGATGGAAAGAATTTTCAGTATAATATCAAGCATTACTCATTCGTGTTCCATTTATCTTTAAAATGTATTTTCAAACACTGCTAAATAAGCGTTTTTAAACATTATACAAAGGTTTAAATATAAGTTAATCAAAAATGTTAAATTCTCTGTCCCAGATAATAAATTTACAAATAACAGAATTTAATTTAATTTCGATTATTTATGGTTGTTAATGTCAATAAAGAAAATATTTGTCGAATTTCTTGGAATAAGGAATATGAGACTTAGTTAAAGCTTTGCACAAATTCAATAAATTATATCTGCTGAAATTCTAATAAATTTACTTTGAATTATATATTGGAAATTAAAATGAAATTTCTCTCAAACTTAAGATATTTCCAATCAAATAATCAAAAGTTTTGAATTTAATGAAGTATAAATATAAAATTTTACCACAAAAATTCTAGAATATATTTAAATAAATAAAAATCAGCAATTCATGTGAAAAAAAATTTTCAGTATATATTTTCTAAGATATTTTGTAATAAAAATTTATCTCTTATCCTGCACACGCACGCCCATCCATATAGAAAAAGGATATTTTGATAAAATCAATATAATTTTGAATTAAAATTTTAATTCTTATGAATTTCTAACTTAATAAATCCAGAGCTAGAGACAGATATACTTGCTAGAATTAAGAATTTAAATTTTTTTAAAATTTTAATTTCGATATTTCGCCATTAAACTGTCATTTGTTTTTTTAGCATAATCTTTTTTTATATTAATGAATTTTCAAGTTTTCCTTTCATCTGGAACTTTTTTATCTAAATTGAAATAATAAATTTATAAAGGAATTTAATTGATGGGGAAGATTAATGAATTTCTCTAGTACTAATTTATGTATTAAATATAATTTTTCATTAAAAGCAAAACAAAAAATCTACTTTTTTACGTATTAAATATAATTTTTCATTAAAAGCAAAACAAAAAATCAAAATATAATAAATTTTCTTTTATACGCCAAGGAAAGATCACAAATTTATTCGAAGAAAATTAATTAATACAGAAGAAAATAATAATTAAATTAAATTCCATCAAATCAATTAATTTTTTTCGCAAGAAGATAAATAATCGTGATAATAGATTCAATTTCGCTTTATACATTTTAACGAAAAATAAGCTTTAAATGTCCTTTAACGTAAAAATAGAAGCAAATATAATTTTAGCATAATAAAATATTTTTCTTATCTCAATCTTTATCTAAATATTTATATATTGATAACATTTCTTTTTCCGAAGAACATTGTTTTATTTTTCCTTTCTTCTTCTGAAAATTTTACACTACAAATAATATCCTTGACGTATTTTTCCTTCCTCGTTTTTGTTATAAATATATAAAATATTGAGCTAAAAGGTAAAAAGTTATTTTCGTATATATAGTATACATTTAAGATTTAAGGTAAAATTATAATTATTCTTAAATTGACAACGGAAAATAGCAAAAAAACTTTAATTTCAAATTGAATGTTGGAAGATATTTAAATTTCTCTTTTGCAGCAGCACACAAATCACTGACATATAAAATTGAAATATTAAAAATTCTATTGCATAGAAATCTATCCTAAGACAATCAGGATTCTCGTCTTATTCACATTCCGATCCCCTGGTTTCTTATATAAAAATTCACTACTTTAATTATTATTTTGTTTAAAAGTAAACTCCACGAAAATTTCGGATTGATAAAACTGTTTCTCTCTGGTAATTATTTTTTCAAATAATAAGTTATAGTACAAATTATGTCCCCAATCCCGTCCCCAAAAACTAAGGTTTAATAATCAAATTTATCATTTATAATAATACTGAATATAATAATAAACTTACTAATGTAAGTAAGTTATATGTATTTAAACTTAATTAATATTAATGAGTCAATTATAACTGATTATATATTTCTATAAATATTGAATTTATGTAAATATACTTATTTTAATTATATAGATTAGATAGCAGAAAATTCTATTTCTAATAATTAGTTTGTTGTCAACTTATATTACATATATTATATACTATACACGTGAATAAATAAGTAAATTGAATAAATTGAAGTGACTTTTTGAATTCAATATTACAACAAAACTACATGCTATTATTTAAACAACAACCAGACACAGACGAAAAAGGATTTTATTTGTTTTAACTTTGGATATTATCGAATTAATTTTATATGTAATTTTAATTATTATTAAATATACGTATGTGTATATATAAGTATACCATTTTCAATTATTTGTAAATTATATTTGAACAGTTTTCAATTAGTTCTCTATGTACATTATATATTTAAACAAGTAGCTAATTAAATTTTTATTAATATACACTCAACAAAATTATTATAATATTGACTTTCAAACCAAATTTGGTATCATTAAAATATTTTAAGGATAATTTTATAGAATTTCATATTTTATTTAGTTCGATTCTGGTTAGTACGTTGGCTTTAATTCGAGCATAAAATTTGTAATATTACTACTACAAATACTCAATTATAATTAATTATCTTTGAGCTTTTAGAAATTTCTCTTTAAGTTTTTATTATTATTTAGAATGTTATCAGTTTAGTTATTTGAAAATCATCGTTTCCAATGAGCAGAGAAATAAGATACTATTGAAATATTTAATTTATTTCTTGAAAAGGCAAATTTTGATTCTGCGAGTTGGGGTCTATTGAAGTACTGTGAGTAACGCACGGACTACATAACATTAATAAGAATATTTATTGTATTTAAGTTTTGTGAATTTCACATTATTGGTTAAAAAAGCTAGTTCATACTAATATATGAAATTTATTTGATAAATATTCTAAAAATTATATAAATAAGTTTCTATGCTGTTATCAATGTTACACAATGATGTCAACCAAATCCCATCATTATGCAAAAGAATAATTTACGAACAATAGTTAGCAACAATTTCTTTTGTGTTTTGGGGTCATTGCTCCTCAAATTTGTATCCTTTATATAATATATAGTCATATAGTGTATAAGTAAAGGTCACTACATTGTCATAAATATTCAACAAAAATGTAACACGTATGCTAAAGACAAAATATGACAAAGGATAATCTATTAAGACTTATGTAATTTATATTTAAATATAGAAAATGACAAGGACGAATAAGTAAAATATTTAAGAAAATTGTTTTTTTTTTTATAGTTCCAACCATAGGGAAATTTTTTTAAAATTCATTGAATAAAATATGACGAAGACTTGATAGAAAAAGAAACTGTGATGATGGAAACCTGAATAAGTTTTCTTTCCTTTATTGTTATACATTGTGTGAAGGACGACGATAGACAGACAAGATGTCTGTCTAAGTGACTAAGAAATTTTTATTTATACATTTTTTTTTTGTTACAAGTAGTCTTGTCATTCTGTTGATGATGATATTAATTATCTTAAATGACTTGTAAAAATATAAAAAATTGTAGAGATAGAATAAAAATTACGAAAAAAGAAGAAGCCATTAACACGTTTCTTTTTATAGTGAATATAAAGACATAATAAAAGACACTGATAAAAAATGATAAGCGAATTTAAGGAGAGTCCTTTTTTTATATTTAAATTGAATGTGAAAATTGATGATTTTTAATGTTGTATATTTCCACAGTTTCTTATTTATTTAATATATTATAGATTGTTGAAACTGTGAGATTTAATTAATATCCTTAAAAGGTGGTAATGTCTTCAAAAGTTTCTAGATAGACTGAGTTTTTACTTAGACCGTAAATTGGTAATAGAATAAGAGTATATCTACCTGTGTTAAATTTCTAAAAACCTTTTAACAGTATTGCATATTTTTTTAGTAATCCCGAATAGATTCAACATAAACTCAAATCTTCCTCATATTTTTTTAAATATAATTTCTATAAAATAATAATTTTAAAGATTTTTATAGCAATTGACACAAAAATAAAACATAAATTTATAAAAAAATTCATATATGATTTATTTATTTTATAGGTCGATAGTTCACCATGTGTGCTCGAAATTTTAGATACAGCTGGTACAGAACAATTTGCATCAATGAGAGATTTATATATAAAAAATGGCCATGGTTTTATTGTAATGTTTTCGTTAACAAATCATCAAACATTTCAGGTATTGTAAAATTAAGATTTTTCAAATTCATTTAAAATTTATGTGTTTAAGAATGAAATTTTCATTATAAATATTTAAAATAAATTTAAATTGATTGTTAATATATTTTTTTTGTTATAGGATATATCAAATATGAAAAATGTAATTAGCCGTGTTAAAGGTAGTCAACCCGCACCAATTTTACTAGTCGCCAATAAACTTGATTTAGAATGCCAAAGAGAAGTATCAAAAGTTGAAGGTAATTTAATTAATAATTTAGCAAAATTAAAATAATAAATTTAATACTTTGAACTGACAAAATAATTTACGACAAAATTTGTATTTTGCATATTTTGTGACCATTGGAAATTAATAGTTATTAAATACAAAATAGTACATTGAAAATTTTGGGGGATGGAAAATTGTATGTATAATATGGAAAATTGTGTGAAATATACAAGAACTTAAAGGATTAATCGGTTCAACACAAAAGGGAAGTTTAATCGTACATTGGTTCGGCGCTATGAATATTTTTTTTTAACATCACTGGGATTTGGGCATATTCCCTGTCATCATTTCGATTACTCCTTTTAAAAATGCCTATTTGTGCTTGAATTTTTTAGTCACTTTTTTTTAATAGAAATAGAAAATATTTTGATATCAATAATTTTTCCTTTTGATGAACGCTCATAAAATATTAACAATCGTCGATAGTTTGTTTCTGGATAGACTGAGATTTGAGGACTGTAAACTATCAATATTACTAATATTTAATTATGATAAACTTTACTAAATTTATTTAATAAAAAACACAATTAAATTGTATAATAAATTTTATAAAATATATTTTTAGGACATGCCCTCGCACAATTATGGGAATGCCCATTTATAGAGGCATCCGCCAAAGATCGTATAAATGTTAATGAAGTATTTGCAACAATCGTCCGTGAAATGAATATGTCATCTGAGAAACGACAGAAAAAAAATTATTGCTGTTGTACACTATTATAGAAAAATTATTATTAATCTAAAAAAAAAAAAATAATATAAATAATATAAATAAATAAAATAAAATAATCAAAAATTAAAAAAAAACTATATATACATAATAAAATAAGGAAAACATAATTTAAAAATAGTAAAAACAAAAAAAAAAAAATATTTTTAAAAAGAAAATTATGAAGAAAAAAACTTGAAGTTAAAAAATAAAAAAAAAAAAACAGAACAGAAAAATCGAAAGAATTAAAAACAAATAAATAATAAATTTATAATTAATTATACAAAGATTATTCTTTAAGTAAGGAAAGTAAAAAAATAAAAATTTTTAAAATATTTTTAAAAGAAAATATATTAAAAAAAAAAAGAACAATAATTAAAAAATAGTAAAACAAAAAAAAAAATACTTTTTTTATAAAAAAATGTAAATTTTATTACTGAAAATCTTTTTAACTTATAATTTTACTTTTTAAAAATTTCGATTATTTTCAATTTCATTTTATAATTTTTTCTTACTGAAATTTTTCAATTCTTTGGTTTAATTTTTAAGAATTTGAATAATAATAAATATAATATTTTTTTCATAAATTATTTCGTTTAAATTTACCATAAATTTTTTGTCATTTTTCATTTTTTTTTTTGTGCCACTTAATTTAATTTTACTTACTTTGTATAAATAAAATCTTTAATCAATTTTCGTCCTATATATTTATAAATTTTACTTCGTGTAAAAAATGGAGTACATTATAAATTTATATTTAGTGTAAAAAGATTACGCTAATATATAAATTTATATATATATTCTTTCTTAGTTGAAATCTAATAAATTTCCCAATTATTGTCGTATCAAAATTTTCATATTTGACTAAATTCCGTAACAAAAATGTCCTCCAATAATTTATCAAATCAGTTTAAAATAATTAAGACAGCATTTTTTAGAGATCTACAATATTTTTTTATATTTTGAAAAACTTTTAATATGATTGAACACAGATAGTTTGATTGAACACAGATAGTTTAGTTGTGATTATGAAATTGAAATTATATTTTTTTAGTAAATCAAAATTTTAATTTAAAATATAAAAAATATATATTTAAAAATTTTTCATTTAAAAATTTTCTTATTTAAAATATTTTTTTTTTTAACTATATTTGAAAAAATAAATAATTAATTTTCAAAAAAATTTTATTATTTCATTTTTTAATTATTTTTTTTAACATTTCATTTTTATTTTATATAACAAAAAAATCATTTTTTTATATAATAAATTATTTAAATTTTTTTTTTATATATATTTTTCGCTTTCTAACTATTTAAATATTATTATACAAAATATTTTCTGTAATTTTTTTTTATATACACATATTATTATTATCTATAATTTTTTGTGCATATATATACAAATATTTTTTTTTTACACAATTTTTTATGATAAATATAGAAATTTATTAAGACTGTGAAAATATACTAGAAATGTTGTAAAAAAAATAAGAATAATAAAGTGAGCATTTTTTTTTATCATCATTTATGTATAAAGCAAAACAATTCATTGGTGGTTTTTAAAATATTTTTAACAAACTAAAAAAATAAACTATCAAATGTTTGAATTATGGTATACAGTTTATTATTATCCTGTACAACACTATGTCAAATATATAAATTAAAATTTTTGTGTTTGAATTAAAATAATCAAATGTCAAATTGTGTTAATTAAAATCAGTACAGTTCACCACTGAATTCATTACTTTTGTATAATAATATATTGTAAATTTGAGAGAACAAATTGAAACACTTTTTTTAATTTTATTTAATAAAATCATGTCACTTAAATATGAAATTTTTGCTCAAACTCTAAATAAATTTTTTGGTGATTCTTTATCATAAATTTTTAATCTCTTTTTCAAGCACGATTTTTCTTATCTTTAAAAAATCCACGATTTAAAAAAAGTTGCATCTTGAAAGATCCATAAATTGTGGAAGTATGTTTGAAAATTTTGAAAATGATATTAAGATTTGAAAGGATTAAATTTCATAATTTGAAATTAAAGTGACAAAAGGTTAAAATGATAATTTGTTCTACTGCCTCTAAAACTTGGATTCGAGTGGTGAACTGTCATATAATATTTATTTATTTTTTTGCATTATTGTGCGCTACAAATACATTGTAGTTTTATAAGCAATGCTTAACGAAATGATTAAATTAAATTAGTATCAATAGATCTATATATATTGTCTTAGATAAATTTACATTAATTGTGGCCTGAAGTTTCTCAAAAAACTATGGATTGATAAGTGCACAACAATTTTATTATTGATTCAATGTAACAAAATCAAAATATTACCCGAGTTTTTTTCTTATAAATTTTAAGTTATGCTTATGATATTTTTTATAATAAATGAAATGTAACCAATCAGAAATTTATCTAAGACAATATATTATTATAGAGTCTATCGTTTTTATTTTGTTTTTCATTTTAAATTTTTGAATTAATAAATTTCTAATTATTTATGTAACAAAAATATTGCGCAAGTTTTATTTACCTTAGAAATTAATTTGCGCAGTTTTTTCTAAAATTCACAGTTTTTTAAAATATAGTGTAAAATAATTTTGTAATTATATTTTTAGTTAAAGAAAATTCTATTCGTATAAAAAAATTTTTTTTTTAAATATTTTAATTTTGTTAGACAATTTAATGTGATTTTTTTTTAGAGAAGAAAATGAAAAGTGATTAACAAAATTGACAAAAAAAAAACAAACATTTAAGATAATTTCTTGGTATTTAATAAAAAAACACAAATGTCCTTTTTTTAATTAAATAAAAGTTAATTTACTTACGAAAATTAAACAGGTGAAAAATTAAATTAGAATTGAATAAGAAGAAGGATATTATTTTGTGTCACAAATATTTTATAACACATACGCTTACAATATGTATTGTCTTTGTGTGCGTGTGTTTTTTGTTTTAAAAGTCAAAATGCAACAATTTTTTTTTTTAAAAAACCTAATTAAAAAGAATTAAGTAAAAAAAATTTTATGTAAAATTGTTTAAATAAAATATATTCTTATTTTTTTTTATTATTATTATTATTTTTATTTAGTAATTTGATGCTTATATAAATATTTTATATTAAATTTAAATTATGTTCGTGTAGAATTCATTTGATTTTTACGTTCATTGTATTTTTTAATTAATTTTAAGTTCAAAATCAACAAAATAAAAACAAAAATATGATTTAAAATTATTTTTTTCTCTTTTTTTTTTCTATTTAAGAGCAATCTCCAATGTAGTCCTTCGGCACAAAACTTCAGCGGTGAAAAAAGTTGAACGCCAACTGAAAAGCCAAACAATCTCTAATATGAGCGTTTGGACACAATTCAAAACTTCTAAATAAATTTTAATAATAAATTTTCTAAATTCATTTTTAAAACGCCTACCGAATTTTTTTAATAACTTAACATGAACTGAAACTTCAGCTTCATTTTTTGAACATTGAGCAATCTCAGCATTGGCGTTTTTTGAGATACTTACATTTGTACTTACATTTTTACATTTGTTTCCCATATGATGAACTTTTTTTGCCGCCGAAGTTTTGCGCTGAAGCCTACATTGGAGATTGCTCTTTAGTTTTTATAATTCTTTTTCATTGCTAGATTTGTGTTTTCTTATATTAGATAAAATAAAATCAATTTATTTAACAAATAAATTTGTAAATCAAATTTTTAAGCTACGATGCCACAGGAATGATTCAATTTTGATAATTTATAAAATTTATAAGATGTTTTGTCCTTAATTGATTTTTATCTGATAAAAGGATATTATTATTAATTTAATAAAGCACACATTAATAATACTGTCATGTAAATGGTTTTTTGGGAAAATTCCACTACATACTTTTGTAATACTAATTTATATATATAAAAGAAAGAGATTTTTCTATCGCTTAAAAACGATATTATTTTACTTCAAAATCAGAAATATTAATATGAATTCTTATATGTAAAAGTTTAAAATATTATTATCATTAATTAATTTTTTTTTTATTTTATTAATTTTTTCTATGATCTAAGACTTTGCCATCGAGTCACGAAAAATATTAAGAAAATAGCACAATAATAAAAAAAATAAAATTGCCTGTTGTTTTATTGTTAAATAAAAAAATATAAAATTAATTAAAAAAAATAATAATTTTATTTATAAATTAAATATTTTCATTTTAATATAAATTTATAAAATTAAAAAAAAAAATATTGCAGAAATACCCAAAATAAAAGTATACCATGAAAAAAATTCTGAATTACTTAAAATTACAAAACCTAACATAATAATATGTCAATTAAAGAAGTAATTATAGATTTTAATTTATAATCAATCATTACATTTAATTTATTTTATATTATTATAAAATAATTTCCATTTATTTTTGAATTTATAGAGAGAAAAAAACAATGTTGGTGTATGCTTAATTTCAACGTAAAAAAAAAATCAATTTCAAACATTTTTTTCCACAAATACAGGAATGCGATAAAAATCTAAATAAATGAATTTATGAAAACCCACAAGAAAATTAAAATCATATCGCTTTAATGCATTTATAATATTAGTGAAAATTACATAAATTTACAATATTAAAAATGTTATATCACCCAGAAAAAAAAATAAACAAACAAACAAATATTTTTTATTGAAAAATTATATTAAATAATTTAAGAATATGTAAGTGATGCCTAAAGTTATGCAACAAGAAAACAAAAATATTGAAGAGAAAAAGAAAAATCAACACTGTCGAATATTTCATTGTGTACAGACAAATGTGTATAAGCTCGAATTACAATGCGATAAGCGATTTCTATTGCATTGTATATGTAAAATGGTCGAGAAAAGAAAATAAATTTTATGTATATGGTTTCCTAATATAACTAACAATAGCTCTTAATGATGAATTTTTAAATTGTGTATGGATATCAAACTTACTTATTTAGCTTTGAAATTTTTTATCACACTTCCTGACTAAAATTTTTAAAAATTAAGTTAATTAAAGATAAATTACCCCAGACTGTAAAAATAATAATTTAATTGCTGCCTTTTATAGTCATATTTAATTTAATTAAATTATTCTAAATATTTTTATAGTCGCAAATGTTTTGTGACAACAATTCTCCACACAAAAACGAAGTTTGTCGTTACGCTTATTAATTTTGCATTTGCTGCACACTAATTTCTTTCCTTTTTTATTAATTGCGAAGATATGTTGGATACATATTTATAGATCCTGTAAGTAGTATCCGTTTTAACATTTATTTGTGTATAATTCATTGAAACTAAAAATAAATTTTAACATTTCAGAAAAAAGTCAATATTATAAAGAATAATTAGTTTTTTTTTTTGCACAAAAATTTGCTAAATTTTACAATATATTTAAAAAAAAAATAAACATATATAAGAAAAAGAAATATTAAAATATTTAAAAATAAAAATCTTTATATTTGGATATCATCGTGTAGATTTTTTACTTACAAGACAAAAATGGCTAAAAAAATTATTATATATATAAAAAAAAATTGAATTCCAATTTTTTTTAGACATTATTAACATACAGACTATAAATATTAATAATTGTAAACACTAATTGACCAGTTTTACTAATTATATTTAAAAAAAAAAACATTTTTAAGAGATATATTAATATTATTACATAAATATCTAATAAAAAATAATTCAAAATATACATTAAAAAAAATTTTTTTTAAAAGAAGATAAACAACAAGAAAAATTTTGTATATAAAAATAATTATAAATATTATCAATGAGTACATTTTAAAAATAAATTATTTTATAGTAAAATTTAATTCCAAAAAGAAAAAAACGGCCATATCATCGTGAAGGAGCCAACTGAAAATAGTAGGAAATTTCGATAAATTGCTTGGGTAATTTACTGTTTATGTCGAAAATCATTCGAATCGAAATTACAATAAATGCACAATATTGAAAATTACAGAACATAATAAACATAATTATTATATGAAGATATTGTGCATTTAATTTTTATTGCCTTGGAACGATTTTCGAAAAAAAAAATAGTTTTCTTTCCCACGATATGAGAATTTCCAGCTATTTTCTCTTTTTAAAAACCATGATACGAAAATTCTTACCAAATGGTCGATTATGTAAAAGGATTATTATTTTTTTTTAATTTAAGATATAATTTTAAATTTATATATTTAAAATGTGAATTAAATAAATATATTTATTTCCAAAATTATTTATTAACATAACATTTAAAAACCCAATACACGGTATACAATTATTATTTTTTTTTAAATTAATGAAGCCTAAATAATTTTAATTTAAAATTCTTTTTCTTTTAAATTTTACTGGTAAATTATTTAATAATACAAAAAAAATATATCATTAAAATATAAAAATAAATAAAAAAAAAGAACTGTCTAGTAAAAATTGAGATATGTACTTCTTAAAAAAAAATAATTAAATTATAAATAATAATTAAAAAAATAAAATGGGGTAAAATATATTATGAAGTATAAGAATTATAAATAAATAAATCAATAAAAACAGAAACATATTAATTAAAATAATTAGAAAAGAAAAATAAGATTTAAATATTTTGTATTGCTGTGAAATACTAATTAAATTATAATGTAATAATAATGAAAGGAGATAATAAAATTAAATATGAAAATGGAATATAAATAATTTATTTATTACTTTAATTTAATTCAATATTATTATGTGAAAAAAGAAATATTAAATATACCATTTAAATAGAAATGATGAAAGGTGATTTAAAGCTGTGTATAGAAATTATTTTGTTCCCAAGAATATCATGTGTTACAACAAACTTGCTTCCCATTGTGATGATTATACAATAACCGTTTCTACATTTTCTTTTTATAAGCGGCTTCAATTATTATAGAATATTAAAACTTATTTACAATGTTTTCGGTTTTATTTCGAAAGATAATTGTAATAACACTTATAATTTTCTAAAAACATTTGTATATAAATATCGTCATAATTAAATTTGTAGGTACTGTTACATTGTTTCCAATCGGTAGTTCACAAAACGAAGAGTTAAATTAAAGTATTAGATTTACGAAAAATAAATACATATATATGTTTTATTGATATAAATAAAATAACAAAATTAATTAAAAAATAAAATTAAAAAAAAAAATACAATTCATTATTAATTTATAATAATTAACATTCTATTTTAAAAATTTTAATAATTCATTTATTTCGGTTTGAGTCATAGGATTAATAGAATCATCCCTTAATTCTTCAACTGAAATTCTAAGATAAAAAAATAAATAAATTAATCCTAACTAAATACAATAAAAAATTAATTTCAATATTTACTAACTTTAACATATCTATACTATTTGTATACCGAAAATAATCTAATAATGGATTTATATTTTTTAAAATATTTATAATATTTAATGAGCTATCAGCATTTGAAGATCCTTCATTCATTTCATTTTTTATCAAATCTATTAAATATAAAACTGTTCCACCTTCTATTGACAAATAACACGTTTCATTTGGATCATTTTCGTTAAATGGAAGTGCTTTTTCTAATATTTTCCTCAAAACTTTAATTATCTACAAATAAAAATATAAATATTAAATTGTATATTTACATCTACAAAAAAAAAAATATTGTTAACATTTTGATTCGAATAATTTGCTTTAACAGCAACATTAAATAACATTTTTCCATAAATTTTTATAAATTCTTCTCCTTCATTATATTTTAATAAAAAAATAATAAGATTTTCAAGTTCATTATTATATGGATGATTCTAAAGGGGCAAAAATAAAATGATTATATAAATAATATTGACAAGAAACAAAATAAAACTTACTCCACCAATTTCAATTATAATTTTCCATATTTCACTTGTTGGTAAAACATATTTATGAAAATTAATTAATTCATTTAAGATATTACGTTTAATTTCTACAACCGTTAAATCCAGTTCATCTAAGTATAAAATAAATAATTATAATAATATGAAATTTAATTTCAATATTCAATTAGAAAAAAATCATTTAATTAATAAAATTACCCCAAATATGATCATCTGAAAATATAAATTCTTGTGTAAATTCAATTAAATATAGGTGTAACAATTTCTTTTGGCTTTCAGATTCAAAAAAATTTGGTGTATTGATGATGAGACTTAACTTGATTAAAACAGAAATTACCTAAAAAAAAAATTGAATTTTTTCTACAAAACTATTAAAAAATTTAATAACGAGAAATAATTTACATTTTTCGGAAACAATATATTATTTTTAATAATATTTGGACATGGTTTTAATAAATAACTGACTATTTTAATACAATCATTTCGATAAGTTATAAAAGAATATGGTGACATTGATAAATTTCCACAAATTTGTTTTTCATAAACTTTTTGAAAATAATTACCAATGAGTTGTATACAAAAAGATTCTGTAAATAGATAATATTAACTGTATATATTCAGGTTGCAATAAATTATTAGTAAATAATAAAAACTATAACCAAAGCCGTATGTAATATTATATACGGCTTTCCTATAACTCTACCATATAGAATTCAAAGAAATAAATAATTTAATTATTATCTAACCTGCAGAAATATCGTTAAATCGTAATGATAGTTGTCGCAGGTCGTTTGATATTATCCAATTTTTAATTATATGACATATTTCCTCCCAATTTTCAATTGGTTCAAAATCATTATCTAATATATTTGATAAAATCATTATATTTTTTGTAAAATCTTCAATGGAATTATAATTTTCAAGAATAATCTAATTAAAAAATATAATATTATAAAATTATTTTAAATTAAATGTATTTTAAAATATGTATTTACAATATTTTCAGAGTTCGGCATAACAGTATCATGATAAATACGTGTTTTAGTTTTTTTAGCTATTTCTGTTACAAATGGCAATTCCAAAATTTCCATTTTTTTCAATATACCAAAGATATTATTAATTAGTCGATCATGATATAGACTATAACTCAATATTCTTGAATTAATTATTGATTTGAAAGTTATTATAAGTGTCTTAAAGACCTAAATAAATAAAAAAAATATATATATTATACATATTTTATCATTTTTATTTGATTATTTTACCTTTGTATTTGTTAAATTTTCTTCTATATAGATATTTAAATCAATTATGTAGAAAATTTTTAATAAATTTCCATAAATGTTAATATATGATTCATATGCTTTCAAAAGTAATGGTAATTTTTTAATTAATAATAAATAATGTTCATTACTTTCGGTTACTAAGCTTCTGTTTTCATTTTTTTCAATTTCTACATGTTTAAATATTACAGCAGTTAGTAACTGGGCTACAACTAAATTTCTATCATTATTTTCTATTGTTGGTTCTTGAAATAAACCAAGTAAATTTTCATAATTTTGTATATAATCAAAATGATCAAACATATGATCAACAAATATTTTCATATTTTTATTATGGAATTTATATTTATAAATAGTATTTAGCATTACTTTTAAAATTTTTTCATCAAGATCATTTTCAGTTGAATGTATTTTTCGTGACATATCAATATAATATTTAGCATATAAATTCTGTATTCGACTTTTTTCAAACATTTTAACAAAAATTAATTCAAGCTGTTCAGAAAAATCAGAAAAATCTACATTTTCATATATGTAATTTAAAATTTGTGTAAATAAATTAAAAGTTTTATTGCTTGTGGGAATGTAAAGGAATTGTTTAAAAATTATTTCAATATTATCTTTTAATATTTTTTCAAATTTCTGAAAATATTGTGATTCGTTTTCGTTTGTATCATGGATTTGATTGAAAATATTAATAATACTTTGTAAAATACGATTGGAAATAGATTTACTCTAAAAATTTAATAGAATTTAATTAACATTTAAAAATGATTTAAGTTTATAAAATAAATATATATGTAATTATACCTCATTGCCAATATTAATTATATAAAATCTTTGTCGATCAATATTATTAATAAAAAATTGCAAAGATTTTTCATGTATATTGCATATGTTATCTGTTATTGTCATTCCTATAACTGGTGAACTAAAAAAAAAAAGAATATTGATATAAAATAGTAATTGAATTATTCTCCGTGTCAATTTCAGACATAATTCTGATGACCATCCAAAATTTAATTTAACGTAAAAACAGAAAATATAATTACAAAACTCCTTTTTCTGTAAATTCAAAAAACTCTTGAGCCAAGTTTTGTCCGATTAAATTGACATCTGAAATTTCATTTATTGGAGAAATAAAAATTTGTGAAAAGACTATAGTAAATGGCAAACCTAGAGAATTATTGAAAACAAGTTTTTTTAATATTATTAGTAAGTAATATTTAATAATATGAAAACTACTTAATATAGATCCAGTATCGTGATAATCTTCAACATATAAATCTTCATTGTATAGATTTGTATTTGTTTGGCTGATCATTAATCGTATTAAATTTTTACAAATAACTAACCAATTATATTCTTCATTTTTTGGTAATAATAATTTTTTATCATGTGATAATTCACAAATTTTAATTATAATTTCATTATAATATTTTAAATTTAATTTTTTTGGTATTTTTTTAAAAATAATATCAACATTTTGTATTGAAAAATTTTCAATATCATTTTTTATTTGATTCGTAAATAGTATTTTGGGATTTTTGGTAACATCAACTATATAATTGAAAATAATTTCAGATGATAAATATGGATCCCCTATTTCAAGGATAGCAACAAATTGTGTAGCAATTTCCTATAATTTTAGAAAATAAATATTTTATGATTCTACGTTTGTTGTTAATACTTACAATTGGTTTAACATTTCTTTGTATTAATGAAATTATATTCATAATTTATTTGATTTTTTGAAAAAGAGAATT
The DNA here is from genome assembly GCA_949752835.1 of Empis stercorea. Classification (NCBI taxonomy): domain Eukaryota; kingdom Metazoa; phylum Arthropoda; class Insecta; order Diptera; family Empididae; genus Empis; species Empis stercorea. The sequence continues at coordinate 20,614,799 of OX457088.1, forward strand.
TAAATAAAATAGTGTTTTCGTTATTTCTTATTTGTGCGTTGTATTATAACTGTCAGAAAGATTGTTTACATTTACATAACGTAAATGAAGCCGGCAAAAATTTTACACAAATGGAATGATAAAAATGAAACACGGAATGAAACATCGGATTTACCATACCACTACCACGACCTCCTACTCCTACTCCTACTCCTACCCTACCCTACCCTACCAACTCCAATTGTTCTTTTTGGAACATATCCTATAATATAAATATAAAAATAAATATATGTATACCAGTGGAAGTGGGAGTGGATATACTGATATACATGTAATTGAGTATAAATAAAACTATTTTACTTTTATATCAATGCTTTTATTGTTTTATTACGAAATAGCAAAATAATTTTAAAAAATAAATTATTGTTGCACACTAGGTACACGTACACTGTAGTAGAATAATTGCTAAAATATTGAATTTGGCTCATCACATTTAAAAACAACTATACATACTTTTATAAAACAACTTGTGTCTACGATTCTTGTACTACAGGTAAATATAATGTATTAAAATTGCATATATTTAGGCGTTCATAAATAAATTTTACCAAGAATGATTTTTCATTAAGCTGCGACTGCACAATAGGTTAAATTCGTTTGATTAAAATTAAATAATAAATACTAACATAACTTTTTGATTAAATATCGTAAATAAATTAAGGTATAAAAAAAATCAAATATTCTTCTTAAAATTTGAAATAATTTTATTTGATGTTTATTTTTAATACATACAAGGATATTAATATTAGTAAATAATATTATTTTAGTTTAAATTATAAAAATTGAAAATAATTATAGAATACTCTGGAGAAAATTATTATATATTAAATATTTTATATAATTTTCATTTTCAATTTAAATATTTTTCTTTTTTTTTTAAATTTTTATTTCATTTTTTTTTTAATAATTTAGACTAGAAATATATTTTTATAGATTATATTTTATTGAAAATTTTACGATGAAATTTTGATAAAACGCGATCATGCAAATTATAATTATAAATTGATATTTTTATATTTAAAAAGAAACAAGAGATTAAATTATATAAATTGTTTTTTCAAAAAAAATTTTATAGTGCAATTCATGTAACTAGTTCACAAAAAAAAATTTAAATTTACTTTTTACTATTTTAATTTTCACACTTATTTATAGTTATGGATTTTATATAAATACTTAACAGTGCAAAAAACTATTTTAAAATTTTATTTATAATTTATAATATATTTTATATCTGGCAAATACAAAAATTTAATTGTTTTTTTTTTTAATTTTTATATTATTTTTAAATATACTTTATAAATTTTGATTTTTTTTTAAAGTTTTTTATTACTGTATAAAAAATAATATTATAAAAAGCTGATTATTTTTTTTTATATTTTTTAATTTTACTAAAATCTAAATAAATTTTAATTAATTGCTAAAAATTTATGACATAAGTTTTATATTGTTATTTAAATCGTTATATTGCTTATAATAGTAAATATATTTGGAATTTTCAGGAGGTTTTTTTTTATTCTTCTTTAAATAATATATTGAGAAAATAAATTAGTTTTAGTTTTAATTGTTGAATACTGTACCTTTAATTTTATATGTTACAAAAAATTCTTATAATTTATTACCAATAACATAATAATCATAATTAACTAATGTATATTTCAGCTTGTAAAATATTATTTGTGATTTAAGAATTTGTCTCTTTGAAATTTTAACATAAAATTTAGTTTATACAAAAAATAGTTAATATTTTTAATAAGTAAAATGTTTTAAATTATTATTCCTTAAAGAGAGTTCGTATTATAAAAAAGTGTAGCTAATTATATATTCATTCAAGTTATATGTGAAAATATTTTCCAATAGTCATCTGTCTCTTTATTAAAAAAAAATTGTGATTATAGGTCTTCCGTGGTTGCCAGTTTTTATGTTAATCTGTTCATTTAATCAATAAAAAATGTTAAAATAATAAAATGCAAAATGATTTTTTAAAAAATAAGAAAATATTTTATTTTATAATAAAAATATAAAATAATATTTTTTTTTTTTTAATGCAGAATTTTTCCCCCTTTTCGTTTTGAATGTGAGACAATTTCTTCTTTTGAAAATGTCGAGATTCCTCTTCACACTTAACGAGATTCCTCTTCACACTTAACAAAACTACATTTAAAATGTTGAAAAAATGTAATTCATTTAAATAAACTTTTCTTTAGTAAATCCAATTGTTTATAAAATTGTAAATCTGAGCCATTTTCTAACTGAAAATATTAAAATTAAAATTAAAAAATATAATAAATTAATTTAGTAAAAAATTATATTATAAAAAAAAATTAATTTCAAATGAATATTAATACAAAGCATTTTAATGTACTTTTATAATGTTTGTTTTATATAAATGTATTATTTTAAATATTTATTTTTTACATGATATTATGATTTATTACCATTCACTTTTTTTTTCTAAATGCATTAATAATTTTTATATTTTTGTTTATTATTTTGGTTTGTTTTATTCTTCATTAAGATCAAGAAAATTTAGAAACTTATTTTAAAGATCAAAGTTTTATTAAAAATTAAATTCAAGCACCAAAACATACGCTCCATTAAATATGATTTGTATTTTTGTAAAATTAAAAATAAATTTTGGTTTTTCTTATAATTTAAATAACTTAAAAATCTAACCACAGCTTTAAAGAATAAAAAAAAAAAATCAAGAATAATAATTTAAATAGGAACGAAATTTAAAGAGTTTATAAGTTTGATTATTTTATTTTTGAGATGATATAAAAAGAGATTTAACACTTTATGTCCCTAAATCGTAATTAATATCTTCTTGGTCAAAATGCATATATATATTAAATATTTCATGTTATAATTTATTTAAATGTCAATTTTAATATTTTCAACTTTAAAACTTTAAATTGTCGTTCATATTTTAAAAATTTCATAATCTTGAAGGGAAACATAATAACGAAAAATAAAGTAGTGTAAATTTATATTAATATTTTCTTTTTTAAATATATCTTAAATTTTAAAATGTTTTTTTGTTTATTATTATGATTTTTGTGTTTATCTTAACGACTAAAAAATGATATAGTTTTGAAATTTCATTTTAATATATATTTTGTTTTAGCTCTTTATTTGCAATAACAACAATTTATGATATTTTCTTTCAAACAGAGATTAATAATATATTTTTAAATTAGTTTTTTTTTTTGGAATTTGTATTACCCAACAAAAAAAAACAAAAATCATTTAATTTTTAAATTGAAAATATGATTTTTTTTTTACTTTTTGATCTTACATTAAGAAACGATATATTTAGGAATACAATTTGTAATATAATATTTAAGTATCTTTTACTACGTAAAAAAAAGAATATTAAATATAAATCTTTTTTAAAAAAAAATTATTTTTTCCCATTAATATGATTTTCTGGTGATTTTGTTGGTGAATTTTGTTGTTGTGACTGTTGTTGTCCCATTTGCATTACAGATGATACATTTGAATATAATAAATCATTTGGATCTTCAATTATTTTCAATGTTTCATCTAAGATTTTATTATTTATTTGTGATGATTGTTGATTTTGTGACAGTTGTTGTTGTTGTTGTTGTTGCTGTAATTGATCCTGTGAAATTTTAGAAATAGAATTGTTTTGCTTTAATTTACTTTGTAAGTTAGCTGGTTTAGCGGCAATTATTGGTTTTGGTGATGAATTACAACTATTATTATTATTAATATTATTACTTATATTATTACTAGTTAAACCCACAAGTATTTTATTACTTAAACTATTATTTGTTAACCCACCACCAACACTACTATCATTATTACTACTATCATTATTAATACCACTGATGCCGCTACAATTTGTTGTTATTGTATTTTCTAAATTTTTCACCTGTTGTTGATTTAATATGATACATTCATTATCATATATTCCTTGTAAACTATTTGGTGGTGATGGTGTATGTTGTAAAAATTGTTGTGAATTTTTATTTAAATTTTGTGGAAAATTTTGATAACTTTCGTTATACATTATTTGATAACCTTCATCATTTGTTGATATTGAACCTGTCGTTGTTATTGTTTGTCCCAATTGTGATAATTGTACTGAATTTGATGATGTTGTTGTAAATACGGTTGGTGTTGTTGATGATGATGAAGATAATGATCTATGGAATTCTTGTGAATTTTGTTGTGACATTGTAAATTTTTGTTTTGTTTTTAAATCAATGGACGGAGATTGATGTAATATTGAATTATTAATTGTTGTTAAATTATTAACAATACTAGTTGGTGTTTGAGGTGGTTTAGTTATAAATAAATGTGGATAACGTTGTTTTATTGAATCAACAACATCAAGTAAATTTTTAGCGTCCATTGCAAGAATATGTGCAGCTGATAACATGCTCCTATAAGAAAAAAAAAACAATTAAAAGAAAATTAGTAAATTTTTAATTTCGAAAATTCAAATACATACTTTCTGTAATCAGCATCTAATGTTGTTTCACTATATTGTTGTGCCAAACGCATTGCCGAAACTAATTCATGCATATCTTTCGATAAAACTTTATGAGCCATTTCCACCTCTCTAAAAAATATAAAAAATAATAATAAAAATTATTATTTTAATTTATTAATAAATTAAAAATAATATTACTTGTGAGCTTGCGGTGGAAAAGCACCCGACAATACATCTACTGAACCCAATAAATTCCTCAACTCTAAACCAACATTTTTAACCAATTCTAAATATTCACTAGCATTTGCTATTTCAACGCCTTGACTTAATGCCATAATTGCTTTAACAACTGAAGTTGTTGCACCATAAACAGCATCATTTGATCGATCTAATTGATGATGTCCACTACCACCACTAGATATCATTTTTGATGATAATGATGATGATGACATTTCTGTTTTTAATGAACGTGGTCCACTATCTAATGGTGATGATGGTGTTGTACTACGTTCATTAGATCCAGGTGTATGTGGTCTTGAATTACCAGTTGTACTATTTGGTGTTTGTGGACAATCGGGAAGACTTGATGGTCCAAATGAATTTTGTGGAGAAAATCGTGTTTGATTATTTGTTAAATAATTTCCTTGATGATGATTATGATGGGAACTTATACCATTTAAATTAATTGAATCAATTTCATTACCAGATGTTATTAAACTAAGTCGTTTTTTCTATACATATTATAAAAAATTATAATTATATATAAAATATATTTTATTTTTAAGTTTTTTTCTAAATTTACCAAAATATTTTCCTCTTGTATTAACCATTTTCCATCACTTTCACTTTCAACTTTTTGTTTTCGTAATTTTGTTTCCAAATCTTCTTGTGATTTCTAAAAAAAAGTATTAATACATTTTTATTACATGGTGAAATCTCAAAAAATATTTTCAATTAAATTTATAAATGATATTGAAAAATTAATATTACAGGTGATATATTTTTTTAAGGGGAAATAAAATGCTGATAATTTAAAATAAGCAAAAACAAAATTGTGATAAAATATAAATTTAAATGTTACAATAGAGTACAATGAGACTTATGTATACTTTATATTATTAAATTAAAAAAAAAACTTTTACGTTCAAAATAATTCATGCTATTCAATCCAAAAAAAAAAAAAAAATAGAAATTGTATACAAATTAAAATTACTACAAAATAAAATATAAGAGTTGTAATTAATAGAGATCTATTTTGTGGAAACGGTTTGATAAAATTTCAATTGATCGACTAAGAATTACAACTGTCACAAAAAATAATAATGAAAAAATTGGTCGTGCATCAAACGAAACAACATTATCACAATTTTGCAAACCTGATGACCAGTTAGTAGTCCATCACCAGAACAAATAGTAGGATTATTAGAAACAGCAGCTGTAGTAGAGGAAGAAGCTATTTGATTTGGAATTTGACAAACAGAAGAAATACCATAATTATTTGGTTGATGTTGTTGAAGTTGCATATGTTGCAACTGTGTATTAGTTATATTATGAGAATTTACAATATCAATTGGAAAATTATTACCAACAGCAGCAGTAGCATATTGCTGTTGTTGTTGTTGTTGCTGCTGTTGGAGAGGTGATAAAACTGAATTTATCATTGTTATAGAATTTGGTTGTGAGGTGGACATTTGTGAATGATAATTTTGAAATAATATTTCTTTATTTGGTTGTGATTGTATATTCCATAAATTTCGTGGAGCCATGGGAGTATAAGTGGAATTTTGTGAATAAATGGATTGTGGCGGTTGGTACAGCATATGTTGTTGTTGAATTATTTGCTGCTGTTGATTATTACTAACATTATTATTAGTATTGCCAGGTAATTGTGTACCCGGTGGTATCAAACCTTTAGCAATACTTTTATTTAATGCAATTGATGCACAACTTTTTACATTTGCACCACCAAAATCATAAATTTCTTCTTGAAATGGTTCTGGTTGTTCAACAGTTTTCATTTGATTACGATATGCATAGTAACTAGGATTACGTTCTAAACTACCAGAACGTGTTACTGAAACATTAACTCCTCCTGATTGATTATTACGTTCTAAACTGTTTGCACGATAAGCAGCACGACTTCGCATTAAATCATATGCACTAGACATGGATTGGTTACGTTCTAAGCTACCACCCTTAGTTCTCATTGAAAATGGTAAATGCTGTTGTTGTTGTTGTTGCTGCTGCTGTTGTTGCTGTAATTGTTGTTGTTGTTGATGTGCCATTGTATTACGTTCTAAACTACCATAAGAAATTCGACCACGACGTTCTAAACTACCTGAATGTGGTGACATACATGAAGCAGCAGCAGCAGCTGAATCCATTAAATATGATTCTTGACCCGCACTTAGTTGTCGGGTTAAGGAATTCGAACGATTTTTTGCTGCCATGGCGTGCATCCGGTCTAATGAATTCATTTGTGCATCATAATTTTGAGGCATAAATTGTGGTAATGTTTGTATCATATGTTGTTGTTGTAAATGTTGTTGATAAAGAATAAAATTATTATTACTAAATTGTTGTTGATGATTAGCTGCTATTATTAAATTTTGATCAATTTCTAAACGATTCATTGGTTGATAAAGTGATTCAATTTGATGTTGTTGTTGTTGTATAATTTGTCGTTTTGGTGAAGTATTATTTTGTTGGGTATTTATTATTTCGCATGGTATTGGATACGTTGGAGGAGATGGGGTAGAATTTAAATTATGAACAGAATTTTGGGAAAATATAGTTGGTACAATACCAATACAACCACTAACATTACCAATATTAGAATTTGGTATTATACTGTGAGGATCAATATAACGATCAAATGTATTTGATTTTGATGATGGTGTACTATCAATTGATGAATCAATTGTTGTTGGTGTACAACCAGCAGATGCTGTACCTATACCACCACCACCACCACTAACACTACTACCACCAGTTAATGATGATAAATTATCATTTGATAATTGCGATATTATTGGTGATGTATCACCAACAATTGGATCTAATTTCATTAATTCAGCTGCTGGTAATTTAATAGTTTTTAAATTTAAATCAGCGGGATTAATATTATTAATATTAGTTTGATTATTTTGTATTAATTTTGCATCATCAAGATCTACAGCTATTGTATTAAATACCGATGCTGGTGTTGTATATGATGATGGATTTATATTCCTTTGTTCATTTTCTTTTATTAAACGTGCTAATACAGCTGGATTTTGTGCAATTATATATGTTTGTGGTCCACCAGATTGTTGATCATCTTGTCCAATTATTGGTAACATAATTGTTGAGTCTACAACAATTTAAATTATTGAAAAATTATGTAAATTTTAATCACATCTATATTATTACCTGCTTGTGGATATCTAGTTGGTTTTGGTGGTGGTATATCATCACCAGCACCCCATGACATTGCTGCAACACGACGATTTTCTCGTCTCATTGTTTCACAATCGCTTATATTTTCTTCAACTAAGATTTCACTATAACAAAAAAAAAAGAGTAAATAAAGTTATAAATCTAAAATAGTTAACTTTAAAATAACTTACTAAAGTGTTTCTTTAATATTTTTAAATGTTGGCCTTTTCAATGGTTCATAAGCCCAACATTGTGACATTAATGAATATAAACGTGGTGGACAATTTGATGGTAATGGTAAACGTTCTCCATTTTCTAATTTACCAATAACATCACCATTTTTAATACCTTGGAATGGTTTCACACCCAACATTAATATTTCCCAAACACAAACACCTTTAATAATTTTAATTTTTAAATTAAATTATAATTAAATATTTAATGTAATTTTTTTTTACCAAACATCCAAACATCGCTAGCAGTTGTAAAACGTCGAAAATTAATTGATTCTGGTGCCATCCATTTAATGGGTAACATACATTTACTTGAATGATAATAAGAATCATTTTGTACCCATCGTGATAAACCAAAATCAGCAAGCTAAATAATGAAAAATATTTTTATTTCAAATTTAAATTAATTGGGGCAACAAAAAATTTATAATAAATACTTTTATGCATGTTGATGAACTAACAAGAACATTTCTAGCTGCAATATCACGATGAACAAATCGTTTTGATTCTAAATAACTAAGAGCAGTTGACAGTTGATAAGAGTACATGAGTAATGTGCCTAATTTTAATCTATAAATATAAAAGGAAAATAATATAAGTTGTTCTATATTAATCACATTGTATTAATTACCTTTCACAATTTGTCTTTAAATATGCTCTTAATTCACCCAACCTGGCTAATTCCATAACAATCCAAACTGGTGTACTACTACATATACCAATCAGTCGAATAATATGAGGATGGTCAAATTTTTGCATAATATCTATATATTTCAAAATATAGTATATATTTTTTTAATTACTTATAATATTTAAAAATTCTTACATGCTTCTTCTAAAAATTTCTCTGTTTTATTTTCATCATCTTCAGCTTTACATGTTTTCACAGCCACATGAATTATACCTGATTTATTATTACTATTAAAATTAATACTATTATCATTATTATTATCATTACTATTATTTGTTGATGATTCATTTAATTTCGAATCTGTTGATGATTTATTTGTTATTGAATTTTGTTGCTTGCTACGATATGTACCAATATGTACATCGCCAAACTGTCCAACACCAATAATATCATTTAATGTTATTTGTGATCTATCCAATTCATAATTTCGAGCTATAAAAATCATTAAATTAAATTGTAGAAAATAATAATTTAATTTTTCAACATAACTGAAAATTTAAAAATAAATATATATTATACCTGCTGGTGTTGAATAATCTCCTTCCTCTTCTAATAAACCAATTTCAGCATAATCTTCATTTAATATTGGCTTACGTAATTCAGCTATTAATGCTGTTGTATTATTTAATTGTATTGTTGAATTATCATTAATTAAATTTTCATTTGTATTTAATTTATTATCATTATTTAATTCTTCTTTAGAATTATTTGATTTTTCTAATGAATTTGTTGTACTACTATTTGGTGTTTGATTTGAACGATCCCATAATGTTATATCACTATTACTAATTAAACGACAATAACCATCAACTAAATCAGCAATACTTTCGGCAGTCTATAAATAAAATAATAATAACAATAATAATAAACAAAATCATTTTCACATAATAAAAATAAATAAATTGAAATTTACATTTAAACCATCACATGTAATTGCTAAATCTTCATCATTTCCAATTACTTTAATTTTAATTTGTGTTTTAATATCACGACAATTACATAAAATATTTTTCTTTTCTATTGATGTTGATAATATTGTTGCTGCTGTTGTTGTTGCTGATGTGGCAGTATTTGTTGTTAACGATGATTTTTTACTACTTAATGGACTATTTGTAACTGAATTACTATTATTTGTAGATGTTGATGATGATAATGATGTTGATGATAATTTTTGTGATAAACTTAATGGTGTACCAATACTACTATTAACACCACCTCCTCCACCACCAGAATCTGTTGATGATTGTTGTTGATGATGATGATGATGTGTTGAATTATCTTTTGGTAATATATATGTTTTAATACGTTCAATATCCAAAAAATCAGCAACTTTTGTTAATTTTGCTTGTGGATGTGTTAAATATGAGATTCCTAGAAAAATTAAAAATAAAATTTGAATTAAAGATTATATAATATTATTTCTAAATTTACCAATGTGTGGTCCAATATATAAATTTCCAGATATATTCCATGCTGAACTTAATGTTACAGCAAATTGTTCTTGTTCGAATGTATATTGTGTACGTAATAATGTGAAAAATTTTAACATATATTCCATTTCATTATAATTATAAACTTTTTTATAACCGTTTTGTATTAATTTTTTTAAATTTTTCTGTTTAATTGTATGTATCACAGATTTTGGTACAAAATTACTAAAACCAATTTCTTTTTCAATAAAATCAATATGCTGTTTTTTATCAGATGATTGATTTGTATCTTTATAATAATGTCGTATAGCTAAACAACATAATTGTATAGCAATATCTTGATCAATTGTTTGTAAATTTGATTGAATATAATCTTGTTTAACCTATGGGAAAAAAATAATTACATTTTGGTTATTAAAAATGTACTATAAACTTTTTAGTTACAGAAAATTTAAAATTTGTTACTTACTTGATCAAAATAAAAATGACATGTTGTACGATCTGTTTCATATAATTCTTTTAAATTTTTTGGTATATAACGAACACGTAATTCTGCTCGCCAAACACTATTAGCATGTACACCAGCATTATTACTATTTGTTTTTTGTTGCTGCTGTTGCTTTTTAGCGGCAGCAGCTGATGTTGTTGTTACTGGTGGTGCTGCTGCCGCTGGTACAGTAACTGTTGTAATACCAACAATACCAGATTTATCATTATTTGGACAATCAGCATTCGGACATGATGGATTTGATATATGTGCAACAACCTGAGTTATTGTTGTATCTCGTGACATCCAAAGTACTTCTTTGGTAACAACATTATGTAAACGTAATGCATAATTTTGTGGATTTGTTTTTTGTCCTGGATTCATTGATAAAACAATTATATTTATTATTTGTGCAACATCTGAGGCTTCATCAAATTTAATCATACGAAAACCATGATTTGGTAAATGTACATGTAATGTAGGATTATCTGCTTGAGCTAAATTATATAATTTATATAATAAATAAGTAAGTAAAAAAATTATCACATCTATAAAATGAAAATCAATAAAACTTACTTCCATTATTACGTGATGGACTAAAATGTGGCGAATGGCCTCTTGCTAAATTTAAATCAGCTGCCATAATTGGATTTGCTGATATAACTGATGACGCTGTTATTGATGATCGATGTCTTGGTGATGGTCCGAAATTTGATTGATTACAAATTACTGATGGACCAATACCACCACCAGCACCGCTACCACAATTAATATTATAACTAGTATTACCAAATTTCCGGTAATTTGAAGATGTTTGTGATGGTCCCCAACTTGGTATTGGACCACGATTTAAACCTTCAGTTAATTCAATTGTATTTAATGTTATCGACCCACCATAGCTATAAAATAAAAATTAATGAAAAAAAATTAGTTAGTATTAAAAAAAAAATGATTGGTTAAATTTGTAGCTTTTTGGATTAAATTTATTTACTAATCGATTTATGGACAATAAATTCACTAAAAAAAAACATATTGATAATAAATTTAAGGAGAATTTTAAAAGCAAACGGAATCATGACAGTCTATTGACTTCCACAACCCAAATCCGATTAATGGTATACATATACTAGACTGATTATTACTACTTCTGACTAGTGACCTAGACCTAGTCCGTGTGAAGTGGTAGTATTATATTTTCATATAACTATTTATTACTATTAATGCTCAAAATAAAACTTGTTTCAAATTATGTTATAAAATTATATTTTCCATCCTATTAAATAACCTTTATCTAAAATATTTCTTTTGGAATTTTGTATCTGTAGATAAAAGTATTTATAAATTTATAAATGAGAAATCAATTGTAATATCAACATATTTATTAATATATTTCGGTGCTGGTGATGGTCATTAAAAGTTTCCATGAAAATTTTGAATAGATTTTTATTACATATATATGTATATACAAAGAACAAATTAATTTTTAACAATTTTTGTAGTTTTTACTATTTTTATAATTTAAATAAAAAATCGTTATTTACTTATAATAAAAAAATTAATCTTACTTTTAATTAATTTCAAAATAAATTTTTTAACTGCGATCTTTATAACTTTTTTATAATCTTTTAATGATTTAAAATAATATTCACTATTCACATATCATATTATATACCCAAGTAGGTATGTATATTATAATACTTTAGTTTCAAATTTATCTAAAAAAAATTAGCAGAGGCGTTACATGTTTATTGAAATTTATGCATATTTTATAATTTTAAAAATAAGAATGTCTTTTTAAAAATATACAACTAAATTATAAATTTTATTAATATACCAAAATAATATTGTGCATTTATATATTACAAAAAATTGTGTAATTATGTTCAAAACATATAAAATATGACACAGTCGTTTTATGGTAATGTTCTGTTATTAATATATAAAATTTAGTAAATGATTTTCTTTAAGCAACCAGGTGTCTCGTTATTTCCACACTATATACTTAATATACTCGTACCATAGTTCAGAAATTTATTGAATATCAATTCACAATTTTTTGACAGCATAGTTGAGAATTTATGTGTAAAAATGTGTAGAATGAATTCAATATTTTAATTATACATACTTATATTTATAAAATATTATTTTTCAATTTTAGCTATATTTTAAAGAGTAAATTTTAATTTAAAATTTGTATTATTATTATTGAATAGCTTAGCTAAATAATTTTTAATGATCAGAAATCTAAACATTTCAAGGCCCTACTAGACATATATAAGATTTTGATTATTAATTTCCGGCATTATAAATTTGATTTCGGCGAGAAATTAAGATACAAATATAAAATCCCAAATAAAATTGATTACAATTTTCAAATTTATTACAAATTTAATGACAATAAATTTGCTCTTAAAGAAATTTTCAAAATAAAAATACTAAAAACAAAAAAATATGATTGTGAAATGTAAATAAATTAGAAATCTGTTTAAATTTCAGCATTTTAATATGATTTATAAACCAGAATCAGGCCATAAATTTACGATATTAGACTGTCAGACAAATTCTAATTTAAGCTTGCAAATTGGGATTACAAACCTCAAAAATCATTCGAATGGCCATCCTTTTAAAAATTCGCTATTAAATGCCAATTTCACCTATAGGGTCATGATCATATAAATATATTAATGCAGACAAAACACCTACTTCACTTTTATTTATACTACGAGTATATATACATAGAGAATAATGATTTTCAAATCTTATTTTGTATAAAATTTAAATATAAATCGGCTCTGGCAGAGACGGAAACGCCTAATATCGTAAATGTGACTATTGTTTTCATTGTTTATAATTAATATTATAGGTAGAAAAATTTTGAAATATTAATTTTAGCAAGCTAATTTGAGCAGAACTGCGAAAAAAAAAATAATGAATGCAGGTAAGAGACGGTGGTTATACAGGTACAATAACTATTGAAAGAAAAATCATCAATATAATACATATAACCCAGGTGAGACAAAAAAAATATTTGCAATAATTATTTATGAAAAATATGATGACATCACTTTTTCTTGAATGCTTTTTATGTATGCATAAATAAATTAACTAATCAGGATAGAAAAAAAAAACAGAATTGAAAGGTAAAAACGTTTTTAATAAATAAATTTTTTTTTTCAACATACTAATATGATTTATGAAAAATATATGTACAAGAAGAACGAGGTAAAAAAAATCATAATGCAATAGAATTTTTAAATAAATTCAATGGAAAACTAATTAACACGATCAAAACTCCAGACAAGCGTAATTCGCAACACGACTTATGAAAGTAATTAGATCCTTTCAGAAAAGGTATAGAATTTTTTTTTCTTGGAATTGATTTACAATTAGGAAGTACGAAATAGGCGCCTTAGTTAATTTTTACCAGTAATTATAATTTTAAGTGAATTACTTTGTATAATCAAAGTCTTATTAAATTTCAAACTGAATTTAACTATAGATTTCAATTACATATGTATATAAATTTTGTATAAATATATCCACCTTCTTCGGTACACCCATGTTTTAACAGCATCTGTTGATCCAACACTATGTCTATCAGTATCACGTAAACCAATTGATCGTCGTTTACGTCTATTCACAACACCATTTGATGGTAATCCATTTGTTATTGTTGTTGATCGTGGTGGTCGTTTCGTTAAAACATTACGAATTCGATATTTTTTACGTTCATCATTTGTATCAGCATTTACAGAACTACTACCACTACTACTACTACTACTAATTGATCTTTTAAAATTATAATTAATTGCATTATTTGATTTACTATGAATTCCAATTAAATCATTTTTGAAATAATTTCCGTCAACAACATCATTATTATTTTCATTTCTCCAATTATTTTGGTCAATAACCTCCCGATCATCATTTTTTAATGGCAATGGCCAACTATTTTTAAATATTTCTTCGTCATAATTTAAATTTTGGCTCGAATTATTTTGACTTAGTACTGAACATCCACTATCACCGCCACCAATACCATTACCACCACCACAATAACTTTCACCACTACTAAAAACCATACCACCAGCATCACTTAAAAATACAATATCATTTTGGCTACTGGACGCTGCATATTTTAATAATGATGATGATGATGAAGATGACGCCGCTAGTGTTGAATTTTTATTATTTTTGCCAAATGAAAATTTTGTTGATAATCTACGTAAAAATGCTGGCGATGATCTATTTTTATTTATATCATTTGGTAAATCATTAAAACTTAAATTTTTAAAATTATTTCCATCGCATAAATGACCTCTTCTTTTTCGTAATTTTTTTGTGTTTCTCTCATCTACTATAGTTTTGCCAAAAAATTGTGATTTATTTTTTGGACTAGGTGGTGGAGATGATATTGTTGTTTGATTTATTGAATCATTAAGAATTGGTTCACTTGATGATAATGATAATTTATTAATTGATTTATCTGTACAAATAATATTCATATTAATTGTTTCCAAAGAGTTAGTTGGTTGATTTGGTTCAGATAATTGATGTTGATAATTTCGATTAATTGGTGGCTTGGTAACGATTGCTCTAATATCATTACATTGTATTAAATTTGATTCTGAAGTATTTTCGGTCTTACGACGATGTTTTTTCCAAACAAATTCATTAAAATTTTGTTGTTTCTGTTGAAAGAAACGTTTAAATTTATTTGTTGATGATTTTGTAACAGCTGTTGCTCTTAATGGTAATTCCTCATTTTCATTTACTTCAGCTTTTATTATTGATTTAAATTTTTTCTTCTTTTTATTATCTATTTTCATATAATTTTGATCTTGACTATTAAATCCAAAATTAGATGGTTCATTTAGATCCTCGTCACCATCAGAAACATTGACTAGGTTGATATTTTTTGTTAATAAAATATTCTCATTAAATGATAATTTACTATTTTGTGGTGGTGGTGTTGTTAAATTTAATATTTTACAATTTTTTCTATTTTTATTTTCATCATCGTTGTCGTTTATACTTTGTAAATTTTCATGTTCCATTTTAGTTATTTGATGATGACAACGACGACGACGATGATCCCATTTTGGTGATGAAGAATTTAAAATTTTGTAATTTTCCAAATTAGATTTATTATTTTTAGATATACCAGAAGTAAAATTTGTATTACAATTTTCTAAATTATTTGTATTTGTATTTTCTATTATAAATTTATCTAAATTTAATATATTATTTTTTGTAATATCATTTTGTTGTTGATATTGTTTATTTAAAATATTTTCATTAATATCATAACGCATTAAAATTGGATAATATTTTGAATTATCAACTATAATTATTGATTTAGATCCTAAATTTGATTCAATATTATTATCAGTCTCATCTATATTATTATTTTGTTGTAAATTATCATAAAGATTATTATTTGTAATATTATTATTTTCATTATTTAATTCTTTTGATTCATAATTTTTTTGTTCATCATAATATTGATTATTAATATTTGAATTTCGTAATAAAATTGGATCAAATTTATTAGAATCAACTAATACAACTGGTTTACCTAAACTGGTATTATAAATGTGTGGGCATATATTTTGATTAAATATTAATTGTTTACAATCATTGTCATCATCATAACCATCAAGTTCACCTCGACTATTCATATATGTCGATTGTGGTGATGCTGTTTTAATTGTTGTTGTGGTTGTTGATGGCGTTGATGATTCTAATAATTTATTATTATTTTTAATATGTGAACATTTAATTGGTAAACCATTTAATATATTTTTACATTCTTTATTTGTATCATTACCATATAATAATTCTCTTTGTTTATAAATTTCATCTTCTAATTCTTTAATCATATGTATATCTAAATGTACATCATCATAATTATCTAAATTACAACTAGATGATGATTTATCATTTGTTGTTGATGTTGATTTTAAAACAGATGATAAACGTTTTGTTAAATTGAAATTCGATGGTAAGCTTAAAGGACGTCGTAAAAATTTTGGTTGTCGTCTTTTACGATATTGAATACAATTTTTATCTAAATTTATAATATTATTATTTGATTTAATTGTTGATTTAATTATAATTGGTGGTTTTTTATTATTATTATTATTACTATTATTATTTATTAATAATTTTTTATGATTATTATCTATTACATCAGTTTTTAATAGTAAACGATCATCATCATTATTATTATTATTAAAATTTATTTTTAAATTGGAAATTTCATTATTGACATCATCATCTGTTGTTATATCTTTTTCAAAATGATTTTTAATTTTACTATCCTCATCATTTTTATAATTTAAATATTTGGAATGATATTGATTCATTGATGGAATTCTTTTATGAATTTTTTGATGATGGATTAATGAATTTTTAGTTACACTTTTTAATCCAATTTGATTTTGATTTATTTCGGACATTATCATTGTTGATAGTTTTATTGATTTCTTCACAACGAAAAAAACGAATATAAAAATATTTTATTATTAAATTTGTTGCATTTCCAGAACTTTGTAAAAAACGCAACTAATCTGCCAGAACATAAAAGTAAGAATCATTTATAAAAACACCCACCCTTTTTTTTTATTTCTTATTTAAATTTTTGGATCGTTTTTTTGAGCATAAACTTTTTTTTTTATAAAGATCACATTAAAATTAGTGTAACAGAGTTTCGAATATACAAATGAAAAATTTCCAGTTGATTGCACAAGTTTATGGAAATGAAGCTATTTTGTATTTTAACCTGATTTTAAAATTTAATTTAAATTTCAAGGAAATTTTAAAAGACACAAATTAATATTTAATTTTTTGTTTTGTTTATATTTAATTTTATGATAAAAAATTATCTTAAAAATTTATTCACAATAACATAAATATGCATATCTAGCATAAATATTTTTTCCACAACACAGTTTTTGTTTTAACAATTTTGAAATTTTACTTTGCAAAAAAAAAAAATTTAATCACTTTTTTCGTTATAAAAACAAAAATGTTGTAAATTTATGGTAATCCAAAAAGTTTCGAGATTAGAAAATTAGTCAATAAACATTAAAAAATTTGAAAAAAAAGAACCAACAACGAAAAATCATAATTTGAAGATCGTAAAAAATATCATTCCAATGAAAATTAATTTTTATAAGCACTTTTTTAACGAAATTTTTTACACATTTTTTTTTTATTTTACGAAAAAGTAATTATTCACAACAATCTTTTTGGCGTGTGCGAGACGACGTGTATATTACAACTATAATCAATAATAATGAATTTTAATGATCTCTACTTGTGTGTACCATTATAATAAAACCGCTGTGTATTTTACACTTGAAATCGTTAAACGTTATTATCGTGTGTTGAGACCACCTCATTATTTAAAAAAAAACCAACGATCTACCGCAAATCGACGTCAACTTGGTACTAAAACATAAAACACACTGATCGTGAGCATAAAAAAAATTAAGTTCATAAAACATAAATATAAAAGTAGAAAATATGAACATTTAGGGAGGATGAATTGTTCATTTTATGATTATACTGATAGCAACACAATATGAGCGACAAAACTACATAGTATTTTCATTATTTCAGTACTCAAATTTTTGTGGTTATATAGTTTTGGCTGATCTCATGGATTTATTGAAAATGAGTTGAAATATTTATTTTATATAATAAAAAATGTTTTCTTCGCGCCTTCATGTAATTTACTCTCACAGTACGACATTATGATGGTAAAGCTCTGTTTAATAGATTTTAGATTCCGATGTCAAGATGAAGAGTGTGGCTTCATATGGATTTGAATCTCCTATGACGTATATTTTAATCATATTATAAATATGTTTTGCAGTAAAAATTGTGACTATCATTTCATATGACCAGTTAAATATTTCCGGACCTGTTACATATTTAAAGGACCTGTTAGCATTTCACCACCTGTTAAGTTTTCAACTGAATTTATTGCCGAGAATTATAAAATCACGAAATCCGAAAAATTAAAGAAACATTTTCAGAATCAGTTCTACGGATCCCAAATCGTCCAATTTATATGTATAAACCTCTTTATATTTGAATATTATAATATTTATGTTTGGGCAATGCCTGGGCTGACTGAGATATATATATTAGTTGATACCTTTACGAGAATCTTAAAATGTATAAAAAAAAATTGAAATAATAAAGTGATACCACGGTATTACGCGACTAAATGAGCCTCCGCTCAATTTTCTTTTTATGTTTTTTAGTTATTGTTATTTCTGTTTTTTTTTTTTTAATTTTATTAATAGACTCTAAAGTGGAAATTGTATTTTAAAAATTTATGATTTTTTGATGGGATTTCGCGTTTTTTAAATTAATATAATATACTGTAATATGCTCCTAAATAATCAGAGGTGGGGTATCAATATAAACATCTGGGAGCTATTTTATTTATTGTTGTAGATATTTGTTTTTCTTTTGTTAAATTTTTGTTATCGTAATTTTATGTATATATATAAATATGTATATGAAAATAAAGAAGAGTTCATTGTAAATAGAAAATCGAACAAATTGAATTGTTCACATAATCTAGCTAAAGGGAATTTTATCAACAACAAAAAAATGTAAAATAATTTAAATAATAATATAGTTAATAATAACTAAAATATAAACGATAAATATTTTTGAACAATAAAAAATTAAAATAATTTTTTTTTTTATCAAATATTTGTGGTTGGGAATAAAATTTATGCGAATTTTTCATTCGTTTTATTCAAAATATTTCATAGAATTTTTCATAAAACTAAAAAAATTTTCTAATTTTTGTTATAATGGGAAATTTTTGTTTTTCAAAATGAAAAAAAAAATCATGTTATGAAATCAATTTGGAAGATAAAAATTTGAAATTGAAAAAAAGAAAGAGAAAAAATGTTAATTTTTTGAAGAATGGAAAAACTACATATAAACTCAGTAAAAGGAGAATGAACTTTTGTCAAAAATATGAAATTTTCTTGTTTTTTTATTTGTAAAAGAAAATATGAAAATTGTTTTTAAATGATTAATTATTTTTTAGTTAGAAAATGGAAAAACACGAAAGATATTTAAAAATTTAAATATAACTTTTTTCATAATAGAAATGATCACAGGATAAATAAAAAAGGTATATGTAAATTTAAGTTTGTTGACAATAGAAATCTTGTAATTTTGTTAAAAAAGTATTAAATTTTATTAATGTAATTCATAATTTTTCCATGAATTTAAATTATGTAATTTTGTAGTATTGTGGTGTAGTGTAACTGTGATGTGGTGAATTGTTTGTGGCAGTTAGAAAAACTTTCTAAAGTATACATAGATCAAAATTACAAAATGCATAGAGAATTTGCTAAATAAATATCCTAATTTTTTTTTATGTATACATTATTCATGATTTGTCATTTTTTGTAACCCCAAAAGAAATTATCTAAAACTTTAAAAAAATCACGTAAACAAATTCTTTTTCTCTCCAAAAAAAAGCAACTTTACTAATATGTTTGGAATGTTTTGACTGTTATTTCAATATTATTTAATCTGAATCATTATTTTTAACAAATATAAATTTAAACAAACAAATTTTTATGTTACTGAATAGAAATTTGAATATTTTTAGACAAAAACGTAAATTGAATATTAAAAAACTGAGTCAAAAAAATTAATAACCTTAATAAAGATATTATTTCCAATTTTATCTCAAATATTGAATTGATTTTGGGCGATCAAGTTTCACGTTCGATGTTAACAAATTTTTTGACCATAATAAAATTTTGCGTTAATTTTATTGGGTGACAAATCATAGAAAGAAATTGGTGGTTTAATATGACTTTTTTCGACAAAAATTGAAAAATTTATAGCATTGATTACAATTCAAATTTGATTGTTTCGAAGATATTTAACAGATTCAATCAAATGAAATTTAATATAATTGAATATAGTGACAGTTGACGTCTGATCATTAACTTCCCTTTTGACATAAGCGTTTCGAAAATTTTAATATAGGTATATTACAATGTAAATTTACATACATATCTCTATCGAGTTGAAAAACTGACTTCAAAAAATATCGACAAAAAATCCGACAGTCACAGTTCATTTGGAGACATGAATAAATACCACCAAGAGAGAATTTGTGTTTGCAAAATAATATGAAATTTGAAAAATGAAAAACGAAAAATATTGAATTTAAAAAAAAAAGCTAAAGTAGGCAGACAATCAAGATTTCACCTGCCTACCCAAATTTGAAAAGTTGAATTTGTGTACACTGTACATAAATAAATAACAAAAATATTTATGATCAAACCTGCGCTGCACGCGTAATATTTTTCCATTTTCAAATATATAAATAAATACAAAAATTTATTGGCATCAATGTCAGATCAATGAATTTTTTGGGGAAATTTAATAAAAATTAAAAGTTTTTATTTTTATTTTTAATATAATTTTATTAATGCAAATTTCCCTCTCCGTGATGACCATACAAGTTTAAAAATAATAATTTATTGAAGTAGAATCAAGTGGATCAGACACAAGAGCGTTTGTATGGTTTGTTTGAGCTTCAAGTGTTCAAGTATAAATTTTACCGATATTCGTGTGGAATTTCTGAGTTAAAAAACAAATATAACATGATATTTATTTTGGTTTGAAATGATGACAAGCAGGTTTCTTTTATCCCGGTGTTTGTAATTGACGTTAGTAGATCAACTTGATGAACCAAAGAAAAATAAAAGAATTATAAATTTCAAGCTCAATTAAAGATTAAGCATTTGACAGCAAAATCGTGATAGTTTTTAAAAAAAAAAATTATTATTTAAGTTTTTTGGATAAAAGTAATTAAAATGCAAAAACCATATAAGAAAATGATTATAATGTCATCAATTTTGGATCAAGTTCAATAATGATACACAATTTTGAAGAATGTTCATTTTTAGATGTTATGGAAAGTTGAGAGAAACAGTAAATAATATAATTGGAAATAGTAAATTTAAATTACAATCCCAAAAGACTTTTGAATCAGTTTTTTTTTAAATTTTACTTTTCGCTTTAACAATTTTAATGATACACTTTCCATTTCGAAATTAATATTTTCTATTTTATAATAATTGTAAAATAAGGTAATAATATTTATTTGGTATTGAAGCAAGTCATTAATCTGCGATTTGTCGGGATATTTTTACTTATTCGACAAATATCCAACATATTTCTTATGATCATAAAATTGCAATTAATTTTATCTCGAATATTTCAACAAAATTATTTATTTTATTATCCAAAAAATATCCAATTAATCAAACAAAAAATGTATGCAAACAGAAATGCTAAAAAAATGTTTATAGTGATCCAATGGCAAAGCTAATCGCGGCATAGTTTAAAAATAAATTATAAAATTCTTTGAAAATGATGACAAAGGAAATATCAGTTTAGTTAGGGGTAAAATATTTCGGAATATGATTTTTTCCAATAATTTGTAATTCCGGGTGGAACGATTGTACTAAAATGGTCAATTATTTTTTCAATTTAATTTATAATCAAATCTTCTTCAATTAACAAAACTTTTTATATATTAGTAGTCTGGTAATAGGCACATAACAATTTTGTTATACTATTAGTACGGACATAAATTACGATGTACATATATGAACTTTATATTAATGGGAGCAGACATTTGTAGATTTGAATTGGAAGTTTTCGGACTAATCACAAAAAATTCGATAATAGGTTCACTAAAATAAGTAGTCTCTCTTTTTTTAATTTCAATTGTAAAGTAAAAAATCAGTTTTTACATTTATATGATAAATTTTAATTAATCGAACAATGGTTCAACCCGATAAACTCGTCTCAAATATTTTATTTCAATATTTGAAAAATTACTGAATTAACCTTGATATACGCGGCGGTTTCTTTTAACTCTGCATAAACAAAAAAGCGAATTTAAATATAAATTTGCCAAAAACTAAAAAAAAAAAATAAAACAAATCTAAATTTTTAGGTGTCAAGTTTTAGCCATGACAAATAAAAAAAAAACAGCTCAAGTTTATAATCAAAATCTTACACTTCAACGATTCAACTTATTACACCCTCCTAAAAAATATCCCAATCTAAAAATTTTTTGGAAATTTTTCTTATAACTTTACTATTTTTAGAGTTGGAAAACATTTTTGATTAGTTTCAATAAATTCAAAAAATTAATATGCAAATTATTTTTATTTGTTTTAATTATCGTAAAATTATTCTCGTATATTTTTTCTTTTATTTGTAATTATGTATATTTAACAGCAACACACAAATTTAAATAGACAAATAAATTAATAGCAAATTAAAAATGTCATAACCATAAAAATAAAACGTTTAATTAAATATTCGGAAGTGAATTTTTAATATTTGATTACTAATTGATTTTTGTAATATAATTTTATTTATTGACAATTTATACATTAATTATGTAAATGATTTTCTATTATTTACATATTTGTTGTTTTGGTGTTAAAAGCAATTTTTCGACATAAGAAATAATTATATGAATTATAATTGAATAATTTGAAATATTGTAAATAAAATTGTTTTATAAAGTTTACAACATAATTTATTGGACATATTTTTTTTAAGTTCAAATATATTTTTCCAATAATATTAAAAAATTTCTTATCAATTAAAATTTATTAATCAGACATTTTTGTTGATTGCTAAATTAAGTATTAAAATGACTAATTCAAAATTCCTTTTTAATTATTATCAAAAAATTAGTTTAAAATTTATCGGAATTTATAAAAAAATAATTAACAATAAATTTTTATGATGTTGAATAAAAATTATATAAAAGTTTCGATGTACAAACTCAATTAAATTTTACGATCATCACATATTTTTTTAATTTCATACGATAAAACAAAACCGCAACTCAACTTGGTATTAATTTTGAAATTTATGAAAAACTCCCTTAAGTTTATTCATTTTTTGTTATTTTATCACCATAAAATTATCATAAAATTGCACATTTTAATTTCACACAGTTTTATAAGAATCTTGAAAATTTCATTTCATTTTTAAGATTTCCTCATTTTTATGCCAAATTTGAAAATATTTCTTTTTAAATAACATTTTCAAGATAATTTGACCTAAAATAATTTTAGTGCAATTTAATAAAGTTTTTCTTTTATAACAAATATTAGATTTAAATAAATTAATAAGACTTACTTATTATGTTAAGTATGAAAAAAATTGACAAAAAAAATATCATGAAATCGATATTTTTATTATGAAATTATGTAAATTGATGTAAGCTTGAAGATATTTAAAGTATATTTTAAAGTTTTATTTCATTTTGGTGTCAACAATTAATAATATTATATTTAAAGTGAAATAACATAATTTTGACTATGATTTTAAGCTGTAAACATTAACATTGAAATATTTAGTGATAATTAAGTGTGAAGTTTATAAATTTGAAACCATTTATTGAAACTTTCATGGCTAATTAAAATTTCTCTAATATGATACAAATTTATTACTATGTATGTATATTACATAATTTTGTAATTAAAAATTAAGTAAAAATATTTATATAATATAAAATATATTCGAAATACCATTTTCATAAATAGCCTAAAAATATGCAATAAATACTACCACATTTATTTTAAATTAAATGCAAGATATTTAAATAACAAATTTCATAAGCATAAAAAATAAAGTAAAATTTTCAAAATTATTTAAAAGTTTAATTTTAAAGCCGAATAAAGACCAATTCGCCCCAAGATATGCAAAGTAATAAGTAATTAATTTAAATATTTGTTTAAAAACTTTAATTTATATTAAAATTACATTAATTAATTTTCAAATATTTAAGTATATTATTATTTTGCCTAACAGTTAGAAATATTTTATGTAACTTTAATTAAAAATTATATCATGTTATCTTGATTGAGACACAAATATATAAATTTAAACCAAAGAGTTCAAATTTTAGATAGAATATAATGTATTCGCCTTTTTAAAGTTAAATTTTTCTAATGTTTCAGTCAAATTTTAAAAATTTTGTTTAAATTATATCGAGAATTAGATAATTTTAATATTTCAAAAGTTATATAATAATTTTTTAACCAGGTGAATAGATTCATTTTATAAATAGAACTGTGGGAGAATTATAAAATTATTTTAATTTTGTTTCAAGCATTTAAAGTTTTTCCATGATGATTACTTCAAGACAAATCAAATTAATATAATCAAAAAATTAATATTTAGTTTAAAACAACTTTACATACATAAGTTTCTTTAAATATTATGCTTAAAATAATTGTTTTAAATAAATAAACAAATTATAAAATTTAATTATAAATAATAAGAAAAATTAATAAAGTGGTTTTATTTCTACAATTTATTAAATTGAAAGATTTTGAAATTTTATATTTAATCGAAATAAAATATAATTGGGATTTAAATTTGACTAACTCAGTTTTAATTTGATTCGATAATTAAACTAAAATTAGACAAAATAATTATTAATCAATCTAAATTTAATTATACAGGTTTTCGAGTATAATTAAAAAAAAAATATTTCAAATTTATTTCTGTAAAAATTCGAAATCTCTTAACCTAAAATTGGGAAATATATTTAATTGGTTCTGAATGTGATATGTAATTTAATATATAGTGTAACGAAATTTTAATTGAAAGATAGAATTATACATAAATTATTTTATAACACCAAATCTTTAAATTTCAATTATATTCTGTCTAAGAAATTTTTCACAAGAAAATTATTTTCACTTTGTTTGGTCAATTTGAGAGTTATCTTTACTATAAATGTTAAAAAATCAATTTATATAAGAAAAATGAAATAAAGCGGTAACATAAGGAAAAGTCTATTAGTTTCTATTTTCTGTAAAACAAAAAACTCTTCAAATTTTTCTAAATTTCCGTTTAAAAAATTATCAAAATATTTTTAATTTTTAACAATTTTTTTGTTATTTTTAAACGAAAATAATGAAATAAATTATGCTAAAAATTTCATTTTGTTTTGTCTATTAAGAAATTTGGCACAAAACTTAAAATTTAAATAGTTTTATTATTATTATTATTATAATTTAAAAATTTTTTATTATTTTTTTAAAAAAATACTATTTATAATCTTTGATTTATGTTAAGATTTAATTTTAGATTATATATTTTTTTTCTGTAAATCATTAAATTCATTTCCATACATACAAAATATTTCAGTCATAATATTTTTTGTTGTTGTTTAATTAAAAGTTTTCGGCCTAGAAAATCATATATACAACACTTACCTAAAAAGATAAAGAAAAAAAAACATTGATTAAATTTCAAAATATATTTGAGCAAAATAAAAAATTGATTTTTTGCTATCTAAAAAAAGTTTTATTAAATCAAAATTTTGTGCTATAAAACATAAATTGTGACCCGTAAAAGTGACATTTCGTACGTAGCACATTGCTATCAAGTTCAATAACCTGAAATTTATGCCAATTTATAAATTTTACTTAATAATATTTTTGCTAGGAAAATACAAAAATCTTTTAATGCTATTTTTAAAAGTTTTATGGGAAAAAAAATATTGTAAGAAATTAACATAAATCAAGTTGAATGTAATTATGGTATTGGAAAAGAGAAATTGATTATTTGGATTAATTATAGAATTAATTGAGAGATTAAATATTCAAGTGTAAATATAATTGGTCTAATTAAGTTTGTAGATCATAATTTACATGATTTAATCGAGCGTACCGAATTAGTTTAAATAATGTTGTTTTATAATTTATAAAAAAATTACGCGATTGCCAAAACTAAAGTTAGTGAATAAGTAGAATGGTTTGCATTTAGTTATAATTGTTAAATAACATTTCATCGGTATTAGCTAAGTACAACTGTTATAACGACAAAATATGTAAGTAAGATAATAAAATAATAGTTAATATACACTGTAGAACAAAAAATTAATTTTACTTTTTAAAATGTAGTAAAAATTTACATACTTTAATAGGAAAATTCGGTACTCTAATAGTAATTCTCCGTTAAATATATTTAATATTCAATATTTTAGTAATATTAAACAAATAATATGTAATATTACTGTTTTTTATATTTATTAAATAATAAACATTTAATATTACTAGCTTTCTATATGTATGTATATACACTAGAGTTTCATAATTTGTTACATTCAAACAAGTAATTATTGCATTATTATAGAAATATGATGGTATGCCTGACTGATGGCAGTTCAAATCTTTTCTAGAAAGTTGACGCGAAATAATATTGCCATTTTCATTTCCTTTTTTTACAGGAAATCGTAATTATATAGAGTAATTTGCAATTTTGGGTATATTGTGTATTAGTTTATTTTACTATAATAAATAGTTTAAATATTTAAGATCAATTACAATACATTAAAAACATTTAATATACACCATCAAAATGTTTTTAAAGTATGTATTGTAAATTTGTCTTAATTAATTAAATTATTTATTGGTAAGAGAAATTAATACATTTAATTTATGCTGCTATATTTTAATAGTATTTCACTACATTTACAAAGTAGTAACGAATTACTAACTTAGTATGGAATATTACATTATTTACTTAGACTACTACATTAATTGGAGTAATATAGATTACTACATTCAGAATAATAATCAAGCTTTCTAAATCAAGCTTTCTATCGGTGAGTCTATCTTAAACTTTTGTGTACACTAACTATGTGAAATAGTTAGTTAAATCCCTTATGTTAACTAACAGTGTTAAATAAGGGATTTTTTTTTTAAAAAAAACCCTAAAAATAACTTATTAATTTTAATTATTTTTCACAAACGATTTATATAATCATTTTCATAATCATGTTACCCTATTTTATTATTTTACTATTCTCAAATAGATGGCACCATACAAACTAAGTGTACTACATTACATATATGTGTATACCTAATAAATATTAGATGGTGCAAATACATTGGAAATTAAATTATATAAGATTTTTATCATGACAATTTTAATTAATATGTTAACTTATATTTACTGTTCATTTGTTGTCATTAAACTTAATAACGGACTGAACAATTGTGTTTATTTTTTTCAACATTTTTTTTATTTGCATTTTAATTATTATTCAATTCTCATATAAAAAAGGAACATAATAATAATTATTGTACAAGATAGTTGAAAATTTAATTAATTCATTCATTATCTTTTATGATTAATTTAATTTAAAAATAATTTTATTTAAAAGCATTAATATTTTAATAAATTCATTATTTATGCTTCTATTCATCCGTTATTTACATTTAATTAATGTTCAATTTACATTATTATAACGCTTCTTTATATATACCTGGAACTTTGAAGTATACATGGATTACATTAAATTGTAAGTACGTTGCCACAAAATAAAAACATCATTGAGAAAGTAAATAAATAAATCATAAATAAATGCAACTGAATAAACATTTTTTTTTTAATTACAGGAAATTTTAATATACTTTAAATGGACTTTTTTTTTAAAAAATTTAAAATGCCATATAGGTAAGCAAATAAATAAAGTTTGTTATCTTAGTTTTTTGCTTTTTTTGTATTTTGAGCGATAAGGAATTCTATTATTCAAATAGAATAAATTTTCAACAATTTTGTTTTGCGGTGCTACCTCAACATTTTCTGTGTTGACAAAGATAATTTTTTTTCAATTTTTATTGGGGGATGAAAATACTTGATGATGTAATGTTGTGGAAAAAGAAATTTATGTTTTTTATGTTTAGAAATTTCTATTAAAAGTTCATTGAATTTGACTTAAAGAAACATTTATTTATTAGACCGTTTTTCTGTTTTTAAGGCAATAATTATAATAAATTTTAAGCGAACCTGTTAAAGTGTGGAAATTTTTCAAGTAAATTTTATATTTCGCTACCGGAAAATTCGAATAAAATTGTATTAGTTTAATAGAATTTTAATAATTGGTTTGAAGTTGGACCTAATATTCAAACTTTTAGTTAAAAATAACTGCAGTATAGGAATTTTATCTCGATCAATCAGTCCAAAATTAATTTATCTCTAAAAATAACAGAGTAATATTTTTTACTGAAAATTCTGTGTTAACAGCTTTTTTTTAGAAGACAATTGGTATAAGCAAAAGCCATCAAATTCCTCTATTAAACCATAGACATAAATTTCTTTTTAATACTTAGCTGTTGCTGTTACTTAAATATTGACAATAAAAATGAATTTATATTTTAATCTAATAATAATTATTTTTGTATATAATATCTTAAAAGAATTTTACATTTAAAAAAAAAATATTGTAGGTATACACAACAATCTTATGATAATTTTATAACTTAACTAAAAAAAAATGCAACATAAAAGATTGTACAATATAAAAATTCGTGCAAAACAATTTTATTATTCTTGAAATTCCATCAGAATAAAAAAAATTGTTTAGAATTTCCTCTATAAAAATGTCAAATTACAAAACTAAAAGAATTCATGTATTTTTCCTTGTATTTTTGTCTATGTTAAATAATTACCATAACAAAACATATTATTTTATGTTTGTTTTATGCCAAATATGGCAATTGAATAAATTTTTCAATTTTTTTTTTTTTATAGTTGTTAAGTTATCGCAATTATGTTTTTTGTTAACTACAAATCGATGTAATCTAATTTAATGAAAAATAAAAATTCACAGCAACAATAAAGTGTCATTGAAACTATAGTTATATTTATATATAGTTAGATAAATATACATAAATATAGGGTGTAACTTTAAGAATATATTACTATTCAAATATACTATTGGTAAATTCAAATATGTAATCAATTATTTTTCAAACGCCTTGAAAGTGATAGAAATTTTATAGATTTTACAGAAAAATTTCGGAACTTAATATACCACAATTTATTGCAAAAGACTGGAACTAACTACTTAAAGTGCCTTTACATTGTCAGTGGAACTAACTACTTAATAAAACTTTTGATGCGATTTTTTGTCTGATGCGATTTTTTGTCAAAAATACATAATCTCATGCCTTGTTTTATGAAAAATCTGACGGTATGCATTTTCATAAAATTTTTCATTAGATTTTTCGTACGATTATAATCTTATGAAAAGTCTGATAATGTAAAGACACTTTTACTTGATTATAATATTTTTGTTATTTATTGCAGAAGAATAACAAAACTTTTATAATGCAAAACATTTCAATAACATTTGAATTACTGAGTTGCTGAGTTTATGGAATATTGAAAGAAACTAGATGATTTTTTGCATCACCTTGTCAAATAACACAAATTTTTTTAAATACCAAAAATTTGTTATACAGTATTAAAATTTAATCACGTTTATTCAAATATAATCATAATCAAATATGCAAAATTTGTATGTCTAAAACATGGCAAAGTTTATTGAATAAACTATAGGTCATCAATTTGTCTCGTTAACACTGTTTGAAAAACACTTATAAATTAAACTTTTTCGACTCTGTCGAAAAAAAGCATTTTTCAATTTATAAGCAAAAAAATAATAATGGCCCTTATTGTGAATGTCGAGGCGAGAGTCGATTCTGTACTAAAATCGTCTCATGTGATTATGTATGGCGATTTTAATAGACAATTGACGATAAAATTGATATTTTATGGTGATTACATTTTTATTCGCGACAGATAACGAATTGGGTGCTTTATTTTCAATTAAGCAGTTAACTTGGTCTAATATTTGGTAAACACATTCAAGTTAGTGGTCTGGATGAAATGATGAATGGTCATATTTTCATCTGGGATTTTCTCTGGTACCTCTGGATGGATTGGGCTGATATTTGGTAAACACATTCAAATTAGTAGTCTGGATGAAATGACGAATAGTCATATTTTCATCTGGGATTTACTCTGGTACCTCTGGATGGATTAAGCTGATATTTGGTAACTACACTCATTATAGTGCTCTATTGTTAACTATGCCAGTGCTCCTCCATTATTTCCCACAATGTCTGAGAAATCATGTTTTCATCATATAACCATCTTCCAAGTAGAGCTAATGGAGGAGCACTGGCATAGTTAACTATAGAGCACTATAATGAGTGTAGTTACCAAATATCAGTCCAATCCATCCAGAGGTACCAGAGTAAATCCCAGATGAAAATATGACTATTCGTCATTTCATCCAGACTACTAATTTGAATGTGTTTACCAAATATCAGCCCAATCCATCCAGAGGTACCAGAGAAAATCCCAGATGAAAATATGACCATTCATCATTTCATCCAGACCACTAACTTGAATGTGTTTACCAAATATTAGACCAAGTTAACTGCTTAATTGAAAGTAAAGCACACATTTCGTTGTCTGTCGCGAACAAAAATGTAATCGCCATAAAATATCAATTTTATCGACAATTGTCTATTAAAATCGCCATACATAATCACATACAAATCGACCCACAATTAGTCTAAAATGTAATATAATTTGAAATGGGATATGGCAATACTTTTTAGACGAGGCGATATAATTAGACAATACAAAATAAAAATCGACACGACCAGACTATCGACTATCGACAGCAAATAAAATCGCCACTCACAATAAGGGGGAATATAAAATATTTTTAACAGTGCATTAAGAAAATGAAATTAATTTTCATGTCTTTTTATATAATTTTTACAGAAAAACTTAATTTTTCCTGTCTGATAACTAAAAAAATAAATATAGACATTTACCTGCTATAACACTGTGAACAGTGATTGGAGAAGAGTAACACTTGACACTTGTAATTTACTAGAAAAAAGACAAGAAAATGTGAATCATTTTGATTAAAGTTAAAAAATATTAACATAAATCAAAAGATTGCATTTCAATTTTCATTGGAAAATTAACAACCAAAATTATACTTCATTGTTTTTGTTAATAAATAATTTAAATATAAATTTATAAACAAATTACATAAAAATCGTGATGAATGTTTGTTTCTTAGCTTGCCAGAATCATAGTGTATATTAAAATGCATCAGTGGATGTGAATTTTTCAATTTTCCTATTCAATAATAAGCCCAATAATTGGTTGAACATAGTTGAAATTGATGTAGATTGCAAAAGGATGGCTTGACTTTGCTTTCTTCAAGATTTATTTGAAGCAATTTAAAGGCCGGCGCACAATTGAGGCTTTAATCGATAGTGTTAACCTTAACTATTAACGCCAGCGGAAAAGGCCAGACTTCGCACAATTGTAGCTAGATTTTTTTCATATTTGTCAATTTTGCATAATTTTTATGTGATTTTCCACCAAGTTTTTGCTATTGTGTTCGCTTACATTGATTTGCATATGTTGAAATTTTTCAAGTTAACGCTATCGATTAAAATCGATTAAAGTTGCAATTGTGCGCCGGCCTTAATTGACTTTACTTCAGGTGACTGTAATTTTTAATACTTTGTTAATTTCTAGCAATCTTTAAAACGAAATTTCGAACCCAGAAGAGTATACAATTTTCCCCAATTCCTTTAAATTGAATTTAATTAAATTGGAAAATTAAATACCGTATTAAATCAATTTATTTCTGTAAGGTTTCCATTGTTATTACTTTAAAATTTAATAATTAAAAAATATTTTGTATTTGTTGTTCTAATAACTATAAAAAAATCAGAGAGACTATGCTTTAATAAAGAAAAACATAAAACAATTTATATGTGACCAAATTAAAGTTTTTTCTATTGTTTTTAACTTCCAAAAATTAAATGCAACATAAAATACATTTAAAATAATGGCAATTTTATGACACCATAACCAAAATTTCTCAACTCAAATGAAATAAATTTGCAAAACAAAAAGTTCACATTGTTTTATAACTATTTTAAAAAACAAAATGAATCATAAACAGAGCAGATTTTCTTAGCTTTTCCGCATTGTTATGCAAACAAAAAGCAGCTGTCAAGTAAGTAATATAAAGCTTATTTAGATTGTGTACAATTAATAGACCAAGATATTTGGTAATTATTTATACAAATCGGAATGCACAATACTAAATGGAATTTTTATCTATTGTCCCAATCGCCAATAACACTATAATGTTTTTTTTTTAAATAAATTAAATTTTTGTCAAATATATTAAAATAACATAAATCATTTTTTTCCATTTTTCATAATTGAATGAGAGAAAATTATTCAACAAAAAATTTAATTTGTGAAAATTGTCACAAAAGAAAATTTTTTTTACAATTTCTTATTTTTTGGATAATTGCCAGAAAAACGCCAAAAAATTAATAAAGAAAAATTGATAAATTTTTCATTGTTTACGGAAATATTTTTCTTCTTTCAAAAATTAGAAACACTTTGAATTTTTTATAATTAGAAAATAGAATACGAAATATCGATTTAGCTATTGATTATAATTTTTGATTGATTGTGAAAAACCTTGGTGAAAATTAAACACTAAACATTTTTGTGAATGGAAAATGAAATTTATTTTTTTTTGTATTAAGGTCGGTCGGCCCTTTTCAAATTAAGAAAAATATTTCAGATTATCATTTTATGATAAATTTTTATTAAATTTAAATTTTTGTTTTGTTCAATAAAAATCATTTTTTTTTAAATTTCTTAATAAACAAACTTTTATATTTTTTTGTAAGCTTTCTATTCAATTTTTTATGGACGCCATTTGGATTTGATTAAATTTTCGAAGATAAAAAAAACACAAATAAATTAAAGTGTGCCCTTCAGAATCATTTGAAAGTTATTTTTGTGTTAATATAATTAAAAATTTTGGTACAATGATTTAGGGTAAAATGAAGGGCGATTATTTTTATTAGAAAAATTGGAGAAACTATAATATTAAAAATTATTAACTAGTTTTAACTCTGAATACGTTAAATTTTAAATATATTCTTATTCTTCTACATATCCAAAGTCAAAACTTAAAGGGTTAAAATCTTTAAGCGATCATTTATCTTTCAAATTTTCTGTAACTAAATTTACAGAATATAAAAATAAATAAATATAAAATGAATAATTATCATAACGAGCACATGTCGAGAGATAACAATTATATTGAAAACATTCGAAATGATTATAAAAAAAAAAACATGTCATTTTACACAATTTGGTTTCCCTTACAAAATTTCTGGTTTTTAAATGATATTGATATCAACAACAATTTTATTTTTTCTTTAAATGATTATCCGCAAATGTCTTCATATTAATATGACGAAAACGAAAAATGAACCAAAAAGAATTCCCTGAACGATAAAAAAAAAGACCTCAAAAACAGCTGTGCCTTTTATAAACACATACAAAACGACCGCATTAATTTTTTCGTTATTTGCTGCTGTTTTAAGGTCGTTGAATTAAACAAAAAAAAAATTCAACTTATAGTTTGTTTGTTGAAGTAAAGGGACTTTCAATTTACACTGCTGTTACGATGACATGCCACACGGTATACTGTCTTAAGACAATTTTGACATACTGACCCTTGGAAACACACATAAAACACAAAACTGGGGTAAAATTATTAAGAATTTATATCGGATTTTTTAAATTTCTGCTGAAATCGAAATAAAATAAGTTTTGTATATGGTTTCTTTATATAATTAGACACGAAGGTATAGAATAAATTATTATGAATAAATTTAGTATTGATTTAGTTTTATGTGATTCATTGAAACAATTTCCTGAATTTCTTGAAAATTGTACATAATTTTACTATGGGGTTATTTATGTTACATAAAAGGAAATTCTTTTAAAAATATCGAACACCTTTAAGATAAAGTTTAATGTATGAAATAACCAAAATATAAATTACATATTTCATATCTAATCTGATTGCATTTTTTATTGAATAATTAAAATCTTTTATAATTCGAAATTAATTTTATCGAATAGTATTTCGACAATTAAATATTTTTCATAATTCCTCCACCGATTTTTAATTCAGCAACACAAGAAAAATGCAAAATATTTTTTGATCATTTCGAGGTATTTAAAAAATATTTAATGCTACATTATTTTTATTTCAGTTATTATCAAATATTATGAATTTTTATTTAAAATTTTTCTATACAATTATTTACATTACGATAACAAATTTTATCTCCTAAAAAAAATTTTTAACTATTAACATTTAAATTTTTTTGGCTACATGTGCCGCCCAATGTTTTTGTTTATTTAGAAGAAAATTATACATAAGATATTTTTATTTACAAGATTTTAGAATAATGTTTATTTAGTAAAATTTATATATATGTATATATATTTTGAGAATAATGTTTACACGATATGTTATTTAACTTATAGAAACAAGAATAATGTTTATCTAACTTTAGAGATTAATTGTAGTTTATGTATTAAATTTCGGAAGAATAAAACAGAGGCTAATGGATTAAAATTTTTTGATAATTAATTATGACAAATTTTAAAATATAAAGTCAATGATCGTTGGATTAGAAAAATTATTGTTATTTAACAAATTTATTGACACGATTCGTAAATAATTAAAATATTAAATATTTATATAAAATTTTTTGTGATTGAAATATTTTAATAATTATATATAGCAAATGCCAATCATATTTTTTTCAATATTTACCTAAATAAACAAAATAAACAAAATAATATTTTAAAAAATATTTTCAAAAGTTTTTCTTTATAGCCGTAAAAGTCCTAATTATTTTGATTGAATTACTAATTTTCTACACCATTTATATTTTTAATTACCGAAAAGAAATCATATTATTTATACATTATATATGAAAACTAATTAAATTTAACCTAATTTTAAATTGAAATTATAAATTAAATACTTAATTTGTGTATATGTATTATACTTCATGCTAAAATCAATTATGTATCTATAAATAAATTTATATGTAAATATTTATTTTAGACAGTTTAGTATAATTAATAATCTATAAATTAATTAAAACAAAAATATATTGTATACCAAGAGCAATAAAATTATAATTATGCTTACTGACTTTATACTTTGAATATAATCGAAACGAACTAATCAAAGGTAATATAAAATTATCGATAAATAATTAAAGATTGTATAAAAAAAAAAGCTACAATATATTTTACCTATATTCTTTTTCAAAAGTTTTTTCAGAGAAATATATTTTGTTCCTGGTAATGTTCATTTTAAAAATGTGGAGAACCTAGAAATATTACACGTGTTAGTTTTGTGTAGAGTGTAGACTCCAAATGTAAACACAAAGTAAACTTTTTCTGACATGATTTCTCATAATATTTTATTTTGTATAGCAAAATTTAACAAAAATTTATCGTGTTGTTATTAATTTTATCGCATGCTTTTTAGGTGCCCCAAGGTTAAAATGAAAAATTTGTCTTAAATTCTTAAATGACGGTTGCTAAACCATTAATAACAATCAGTGACGATGATAACATATAATAAAAAAAAACAGATATTGTTATTTCTGATTTTGTAAAGTGTAATTGAGCGAAAGATAAAAAAAAAAATTAGGTTAGATTTCAGATAAAAGTGGAGAAAAAGTGATTTATTTTTACTGTAATACTAAAAATTTCACATGTTTTTTCAAAGGATATCGAAATCTTGATGAGAATATTTTCACAAAATTTAAAATGTTGTGTTATTTAGAATTAAACTTTATTGAGTAAATTAATTTTAAAACAAAAAATATTGAATTTCCGGCGACAATAATCCAAAACAACTTACGTTTCTCTTCTCGCTGGTGATGGTTCCAAATAGTGAAGATATGGCCAACCTGGTGACCTTCGATATAAAAATCCTTCAGCTTTTTCTACCATCATGACGTTTAAAATTAAAATTCAATAAAATTTACGTAAATTCACTTTATTTTTCATTTATTACACATATATTAATTTTTTTTTAATCGTTTCTTATTATAAAATACACTTTTCTTTTTTTGGTTTCACAGATCACAGTATTTTTTTTTTTTGTAATTTATTAATTGGAATTATTTTACGCACTTTCACTTTTAATATAAATTGAAAATTTTTCTCCAATAGTCGATTTTAAAAATACTTTATTTCGTTTTTTAATGCCTTTTCTATTATAAAATACAAAAAAAAATTATATTTTTAGATGAAGGAAATTTAAGAGATAAAAAAATGTTTTTTATTGAAACAACAAAACTTTTTAATTTTTATCTTTTCCAACTTTTGACATAAATTTTCGTTAAATTATGGTAATGAGACACCACATGCTGTCATTTTACATTGTTTTACATTTCCGTTGATGAATCAAAAACAAAATTAATTTTATTTTTTTTCGAAATTGATTTTTTCTACTAAGAATTTTAGACTAACTAAATTTGAATGAATGAAGAAAATATATTTTGAAAATAATCAAAATTATCATAAATTATTTGAATGTTTAACAATAATTCTTATGCTAAATAAAAATAGTTGGTACAACAATTATTTTGGACAAAAAATTTGAATATTTTCGAAAATTTATGAATTTTTTTTATAAAAATATGAAAAATTGTTTACAATTTCTTACAAGGTCTAAGTCTAAGTATAAATATTCGTTATCCTGTTTATAAATACAACAAACAATATTAAGGAGTCCTTAAAATACAATCTTTTTACTAAAATATAACATTTTATGTATCTGAGTAAATTATTTAATCTAAATTCGGAATTTAAATTAAAATTAATTTGAATTCAATTATATTCGAAAGAAATTTTAACACTTTGCTAGCCGACGGTAGAAAATACAAGAATTTTAGAGAAAATTGAAAATTTATTTTTATGTAATATAAGAAATAATTGAGAGAAAACTGGAGCCAAAAAAATAAATAACAAAATCTAAAAATAAACATTAAAATTTTTATTTTATTCTCCTTTAAATGATAAAATTTTTCTATCTGGTGGTCTTTTTTTCTAGTTATCTGTAAGCGGTTAGTTTCCGTGTATTTATGTACAGATAAATTTAGTGTAATTTGTAATTAAAATATTTTTAGATAAGTTGGTTGTTATTTGCTTCACTTGCTTTATGTTGAAGAGGTAGAAAAAACCATGTTGTTATGTTATGTAGATTTTATTTCTGGTTATGTGATTCAGTTATTTTAGTTGTATAATTGTTAACTAAACTTGAAATATGTAAATAAAAGATTATTTTATACAAGATTAAGATTGATTGGGATTTTTTGAAGTTCGATAGATTTTTTACAGAATGTTTTTTTATGAATTTTAAAATTAAATTAATTATTATCGATTCTTGTTGAAATTTGTTAGAAAAATATTAAATTGTATATTTAACTAAAAAAAATGTTGAATTTAAGCAAAGTCGTAAACATTCTCTACCAGAAAATCTGAGAATTAAGATTCAAAATAAGAATAAAATTAAATATTTTCTTTCCCATTTTATCTTTTTTGTAAAATTAATACTTATAAATTAAAAATTAATTAACCGTTTGTAAATCCTCTATTAGGTTAATCTATTCTATCTCATAAAATTTAAATTTGAACCACAAAATTACAATTTAAAAATCACTGTAATTAGTTCCTCTTTTTGTACAAAACAATTAACCAACATCAAAAAATTCCCATATTCAATTAACCCTTAGAAAATATTGCAATTGACCATTCCGAAGGGCGTACTATTATATTTAATGATATTTATTCCAATTTTTATGCATTTTGAATGAGAACAAAATCTACAACCATAAATTTTATTGATATGATTTTGAAAAAGACCCCCTAATTTCATAAACAAACATAAAAATCACAAATCAAATAAACAATTAAACTGCAAAAATTGTCATTTACACTCTACGTTTGATTATATACATATATATGTATATTTGTAAAGGGATATATCGTTGCACAAAAGGACTGAACAAAATTTATGAAAAAAAAAATACTAAAACATGTAATTTGCCCATCCCTATATTTAACATTGATTTTCGACCCTAATGTATGTGAATAATTTTCTTATTTGCGTCCCTATAAATTTCGTATTTCTCACCATGAAAAACTGCAATTTTCATATTTAAAAAAGTAAATAAATTAATTTTTTCGCTTTTGGGCAAAAATTTAATTACATTAAATGCAAAAAAAAAAAAAATTCCCACAAAATATTTCACTTTTAATTTTGGTGAATGAAAATGATTTTTGTCCTTTCTTCAATAAAAAAAAAGGGTGTGATCCTTTTTTGTGCAATAAACAAAAATAAAATTTGATGAAAAATTATTAAATTTATGGGTATTTTTAATGTCAAATTCAGTTTTTAGGGTCCAATTGAGAAATATCAAATCATATCCATTAAATATAACTAAACAAAAAATATAGAAGTCTTGAAATATTTTTTTCAGATTATACAAACAAATTATATAAGTAATTGAATTAAATACGTTTTCAGACAAAATATTCATTATTTATTATGTTCAATTTCAATTCAATTTTAAAACCATGGCATAAAATTTGTGAATATAGTTTTTGTTTAGTGGATTATATTAAATTGAAAATTACAACAAAAAATTGACTAAATATAATTTTTTATTTAGCATTTCAATTTTTGTAATTTGTAGAGATTTTATGGGATTGGTTTGCCTTTTTTCTATAATTCTGATGGCTAATTGTGTGGTCTCTATAAATTGAAAATTATATTATATATTTTGAATTAAGTTGGAAAATATTTTATACGAACAGGAGTGGTTTGTAATTTTGTGATTTTCAATGAAAAAAAAAAGTTAATTATGAAAATAATTTGATAGTTTCCTTATTTTGTTGGTACATAATACATAATGTATAATAATTACTTTGAATCACAGAAAATGCTGGTTTGATTTTTTGGTGTAAGAGAAATTTCTTAGTTCAGAATTCTAGCTCAATTTCGATTTAATTAAATTTATTTTATAGAACTTCCAATTGTATTGTTATGGAGATTGATTGCATATAGGCGAATTCAACGTTATTTATGTTCTTTGAGTGTCCAAAGACGCAAATGGTTTGTCATAGTTTGGATATTAAGAAAAAAATCGTAGAACACTAATATGAAGTTTACAAATATTTCGCCAAATGGCAATAGCTAATGAAATCCCCTTTCCTGAAATGATATGAAATCTAAAAAAATTCAATATAACCACCATGAATCATGTAATTAGTGTGAAATCATTATGTTTTAAAGAAGTCTAAAGTTTGTGTAAATTTATCATATTAACCAGACTTAAATTATTACGAAATATTTGTTTATATTATTTTGTGTACATAAAAAACTTTATTTAAAACCACAATTCGAATTATCAAATAATATTTTTTATAAGAATATTTATAAATCTAAAATTACTTACTACAAAAATAATAATAAAAAACTAAACGATGACTCAAAATTAAATAATAATGTATAAAGAAATACTCAACTATAATACATCATCATCATAATTACATATTCGGCCTCCCTAAAGTGATAATTAATTAATATAGAAAATTATTTCAAAATCGTGAGAAAATTTCATATAAAAAAAAAATATTTTTAATAAAGTTTAATTCGTTTTTTAAACTATAAATTTCTATTAATTAAAGTCATAGTATAAATTAATCGGTTAATAGGAAATGTCACAGCCACAATGAACTGCAACAGTTTTGTTATGTTGACACTATATATTTTTTGTCGCATATATATTTCTTTTTATTCATATTCAATGTATCATTAGAAGCAGTTTTTATAAATTATAATTCAATTTATTAATCATAATGCTGTGTGGCATAATATATAATATAGAATAATTATCAATCAATTAATTATTTTTAAATATACAAAATAAGATAAGCTTCTACTATAATGAATAATAAATAGACCACGCGTCAGTATTAATCAAAATAACAAACAGTCTAATTCTAATAAATGAAATTTTGATACTAGAAACAACTTTTTTTATTTTTTTACAGAATATCTATCAAAAATTGTTGGTGAAATTGTCAAATAAATATAAATGTAAACTTAACTTAACTACTATAGAAATGTCAAATTAGTTAATTGACTTATAAATTAATATAGTGTATATATAGTGTAATATTTTCTACAAATTTATGATAAAAAGACACAAAATGACCTATTATAATTTAATATTCATATAAAATATCGTTTTACCACATGGCTAATTCGCCTAGAATTTAGGTCAATTGAAAGAAACTATGAATACACATAAATTAAATTACTAAATTATGATTTTTTATTAAAATCGATTTAAAAAAAAATTCAATTAACAATTGACTACATTTATCTTATCAATAAAATTTCACTAGAAATTATATTTTTTTAGAATAAGTCATACAACATTATTATATTTGCAACAGTGTCATTCAACTGCAACTACTGATTATCACCTAAACTTAATTTTTATATTTTTAGAAATTGATATCCAAAGTAATAAATAAAAAAAAATATACTTATTACTTATATGAAAATTCCGCGCTATGAATTTATAAACAGTTAAATTATGACAGGAAATTAAAAGATTCTGACTTCCTTCATATGTAGTGAAGAATTTAAAAGACTATTAAATGGATAATATATTCAAGAGTTCCATATAAAAGTTTCAATCTAAATTTTGATCGTAAACAAATTGAAATTGTATTTTTTTTTTTAAATTAATTGGAAACTAAATAATATCAACAACAAAAATTTCAATTATGAATCATAATTTATAAAATTGTACAATATAATATAATAAAAATTAAGTAACCAAATGAATATAAGCAGAACTAATTTTTAATAGTTTCACATCTATGGGCCTTCGGAATACTCTTTATTATCTTTCCAACACGGTATCAATCCACACAGTAGATCATGTTTAATTGTCAGAATTTAAAGATTAATATTTAATAATATTTTGATTCAATTAGCGCCACCTAGAGGAATATTTTTTTAGAAAATAATTAAATTTACCAGAATAGACATTCTATCATCAACTTAACATTAAATTTAATGAGATGAACCGACAGAGTACCAACTAACTAAATATTTAAAATGACCAGCTATTTTCTCTTTTCCTTTCTTGTTTATACTAATTTTCTAGTTGATTTGCAATTAATGACTTGACATTCGACACAAGATAATTTATTGTATATATTTAAAAAAAAACCGGCGATAGAATAATGAATTAAAAAAAAAACTACATAATTTAAATATTATATTACTCTTTCTGTATATAGAAATTTATTCAAAACTTGTACAAAGGACAGAGACTGAATGTATATTATTTGTCTGGAGTTCTAGATGAATTTATTAACTTTTTTGACAGTTCGTGTACAGAGAATAATATTTCTTAGATATTTCTATTATCAGAATTGCATTATGTCTAATATAGTTGTAATGTTGTATAAGAAATATAAAAATGAACTTTGCTACTGAAAATATTTATAGAATCATCAAGGAAATATTTTAGTAATGAACTTTAAAATTATAGTATTATAGATAGACTATAGAGATTGTTGTGTACACGTAATAAGTAAATGTATATAAAATGTATAATTATGCGTACATTTTACCATAAATAGAGAAGGCAACATAATATATTATTTATAATACGTGAGCTTTATTATTTCACCCATTTATACCTATATAGAATATGTAGTAGCCACACACCAGGTGCTGGTAAATAATATAAAACAACCATTCAGTGTTAATCATCAAATTATATACATTTATAATCAAGGTGTGTGTAATATATAATATTATAAAAATTTATATGAATTATTAAATAAGATTGAACAAATTTTAAATGTGATATGATCTAACTCGAAATCTATATTTTTCTATGGGATGAAATTCATTTAGTGTAAAAAAAAAATATTATGTTTCTTGTTTGCATAATTAAAATTTTCCATTTTCAAATTAAATTTGTTATCAAAATAATTTCGAAATTTATTTCAGAGAAAGTTTAACGATTAAAGTATAGAAAATTAAATCGTTTTTAAACGAAATATAATAAAACAATTTTTTGTTATTTTGTTCAATTAAAATATATGTTAGGAGAGATCATTGTTTGTCTTATAATTAAACAGCCAATTACAATGTTAATAAATTAATTGAGTACTAACACTGATCCAGAAGTAACATAGAATTTTACGTGATTCACTTTGATTTTCATTATAGAATCATACATGTATTTTGTTTGTCATAAATGAATTTTCACTATAATTTTAGAAATTTTTTTCCAATGCAATCATCAATTTTGGTTTTATAAAATTCAATCTTTTCTTCAAAAATTTGAATTTCTAATTTTTTATTGAATAAATTTATGTATAAATGGTAATAGTATGTATCATTGTTGAACTATGAGCAAATAATGACTACATAA
This sequence comes from Empis stercorea, assembly GCA_949752835.1. Taxonomy (NCBI): domain Eukaryota; kingdom Metazoa; phylum Arthropoda; class Insecta; order Diptera; family Empididae; genus Empis; species Empis stercorea. The sequence continues at coordinate 20,657,882 of OX457088.1, forward strand.
TATTAAAGTATAATTTTCAAACCATTATAGTAATTTTAGTCATATCCAAATCAAGTGAATTATTGGTTCACTTACATTAGATTTAAGCAAAACTATATATGAATTTCTATGACAAATCACTTAGGTTTTACAAGGACTTTCACTGTCACTCATTCTGTAAATAGCAGTATATAATCTAATAATTTAAGAAAAATCTGAATTTCCCTGGAATTATTATTTTTTATATGCGTTATTATGATTCGGCAATGTTATGCAATATCAATATGAAAAATGCTAATTGCAATTTCAACACTTTCAAAATCATTTGACAAGAATTTATTGTCCAAATGTTGTTGTCAAAAT